>LKNJ01003152.1:39272-49060 GCA_002120245.1 Maccullochella peelii | reverse complement strand
TGTCTCTGTCTCTCTCTCTGTCTCTCTCTCTGTCTCTGTCTCTCTCTCTGTCTCTCTCTCTGTCTCTGACTCTCTCTCTGTCTCTCTCTCTCTCTCTCTCTCTCTCTCTCTTCCTGCTAGGGGGAGCTCTCAGGCTGTCAGTGCTGCACTCGCTCTGCCAATGAGAGGGGCAGCAGTGTGTGTGAGTGTGTGTGTGTGTGTGTTAATCAGATGACATCAGCGCTGAAAGACCACATTCACCTCTTAACTGTCAACACCTGCACACTGTGTACTTCACTGTCTGTCTCTCTGTGGCACTGCTTATTTACACCATGTACTGTAAATTTTGACAGTAGCTGACTGACATCTATAACGTTCAGTGTGTGTGTGTGTGTGTGCGTGTGTGTACGCTGTAAAGTATTGATATAGTGAAGCAGCTAGAGGAGTTAAAACTATTGTAAATGATTGAACTACATTTATTTTAAGTGCATCTATATCTTTTTTTGTTAGTTTTTGTGTGTATATTTAGCTTTCTTTTTATTTCCTAATCAAATAATTGTATCAGTTTGTTTTTTTCTTTTAGTTTAATTTTGTGGACTGCTTTGACAATATTTTCTGTTTATTTATTAAGCCAAATGATCAAATCTTTTATTTATTTAATTGAAAAATGACTTCAAATGCACTTGATAAAATCAAGCAGTTATTTCCCAGTAATGGGAAAGCGTGTGTAGGTTTGTTGCCGTGGGGATGAAGCTCTACAGCTAACACAGTCGGGCTGCAGTTTGGAGCTCTTTGTGCTGTGGCTGTGCTTCTGAGGAGCGCTTCATTCCTCTCACAGCACCTCCTGGCCACTCACACATTCCTCCCTCCAGCAGTCTGAAGTCTCTGCCGCTCCCTCTATCGGCGTGTGTGAATCCGACTGGTACCTCCATCAGACTGAAACACACGCACATTTGCCTCTGATCCCCCGTGTGATTGGCTTGACGCGGTGAACCGGACTCGGACCAGGACGGGGGATTCACCTTGTGATGTAAACAGGTTTTTATTTGAAATCAGGTCAAATCTGAAAATAGACATAGTCCTAACGGTGTGACGTTGTTTCTCTAACATTGCCTCTATTTCTGCTCAATAATGAAGGCGTGTTTTTAAGTGCTAGAGCACCGAAAATGTTGTCTTCAGTGTTACTGTAGTAGCAGTGACATTTCTGCTCAAATGTACTTTAGTAAAGTTATTCTCTCAGGCCTTTATTTTGACAGTTGACAGGAAATAAAGGGAAAGTGAGGAGACCACATGCAAAAAAGACTCAAAGTTGAGAAGTTAGCACCTTTAACACCTCACAATGCCCACCCCCCAATACAGTGTACACATAGTACCACATCTGCAGTCTCACAGTAAAGGTTTAAGGTTGTTCCTTTTTACACACGACTAGTATGTTTCTAACGAACCTACAACCTTTTCCAAAATAAAATGAATGACTTCAAATACTCAACATGAATACATCAAAAACACTTATCTGTAGAATGACCAGAGCTTGTGTAATTTCTCACTCCACTTCCTGTTTAGACTTTATCGAAAGTGCTCTGAAGCCATGTCTTGACTTCAGCAGTCCCTGCGATGTTTTGCCTTCACACTTCTAATATCACCCTCATCTACGGGGCCTCATGTGTGTACGGTGTCATACTGTATGTGAGGACTGCTACCGGGGATCAGCTCGGGAATCTGCTTTTATTTTGAAGCATTTGGATGATTTCAGTAGCCAATTGGAAACCAGGAAATAACAGCGATACAGTATTGCAATTCTAAAAACAAGAAGTAATATTTGCCAAAAACAAAAAGAGTTGTTTTCACCTCCAGTTCTCAGGTGGTGAGACAGTACGAGCTGTAGTGACCCAGCCGTTGGTGCACTGTAAAAGTGTGTGTGCATATGTAGTAACCGTCAGTTTCTTGTCGAGGTGTGGCTATGGCTTAACGAATGACTGTGATGCTGCAGGTGTGTGTGTGTGTGTGTGTGTGTGTGTGTGTGAGTGTACTGTGCAGTCTCACCCACAAACATTTAATCTTGATTCTAGACCTTGCATGTGTGTCTGTGTGTGGTTGAGGAAGCAGTAAAAATTGTGCCAGCGAAATCTAGTTTTTATAGTTTTGATCAAGTCTTTTATTCCAGTCCACACACACACACACACACACACACACACACACACAGAAACACACATCATTATCATTGGCAGAAGCTCTCTTGTTCTGGGAGCAGTGCAGGCTTTCATCAGGCAGAATGGGGAAAGTTATGATGCTTGTAAAAAAAAAAAAGTAACATAATTACAAAAACAGTTGAAGAGAAGGGGAAAAGAAATATTTGAGAAGCAGCTTGCCGCTAATATGCTGTCCCATTTGTGTCTGTGAATATGATGTGACGGGTGTGTGGAGAGCGTGAAGGGTCTGGATGGATTAACAGCACATTTGCAGTGATAGGCGGTAAACAGAGGAAGCCAAACCCTTTGCAGAGATGGTGGCCTGCTCGGGGAAACCTTCTCCCTGATGACGGGAATTCAAAGCTGCGCCATATTTTAGCTCTCCAAATACCTGTTGCACTCCCCTTACTGCAGATACTGTAGATGACTTGTAGAGAGTGGAGTGTTATTTTATGACGATCATTTTTAGATGTTCCATTTCCTTAGATTTTTTTTTAGTTCTTCCTCAGCCCCGGTTAACTGAAATCCTATTAGCGCTCTTGCCTGACTCACCCGAGCCTTATTAGGTAAATCAGGCCAAAGTGACGCTTCCTCCTTTGCATCCGTCATTTGCATACACACTGTCGACTTCATCCGCACGCAATAATTATGGGCGAAGAAACCACAACCACATGAACATTTAGTTTTTTGAATATCTCCTGAATCTGGCATTGGCTGATGTGAACAGAAAGGTATTTCCACTCTATTTATAAGAAACATTCATACATACATATCTGCATTGGAGTGTACGTTTAATAATATTTCTGTGGTTTCAGAAGAATCCGATCTTGTTCTAGGTGATCAGTCAGCTGTGCATTTGAGGTTTGGCTGGCATTTTTGATCATATTATAATAATCATTAAGTGTGCAGGGGTCAGTGTAGCTGTGGAGTGTGTTTGTTCCAGGTCAGCTCACTGGCTTTATTGTCTCCAATGTTTATTACTGGAGAAATACACTCTACTGTTAATTTCAATAGCGAGGAGAGATGGCTGCTGCAGCCTGATACACACGTTGCATGCAGTACAAACATGCAACACGCACACACACACACACACACACACACACACATGCAGAGGGAGCGGTGCAGTTTGTGCGTGGAGATGTGGGTTGACAGAGCTCAGACACTGTACACCTGCTCACACATACACACACACACACAGTCTCCTGTAGCCGGAGCATCAAAATAAATCAAAATGATAGAATACAAAGCTTTCACCAGAATAAAAGCCTCCTCTTTATTTTTTACACTTTGTTTGTGATGATGAGAATGATTAAGATGTGTACAAGAAATAATGCAATTTATTGTCAAGTCAATTTTATATTTATACAGCCCGATATCACAGATCACACGTTTACCTCAGGTACAGTCCGTACAGCAGACGCCCCCCCCCCCCAGGAAAAACTCCCCCAAAACCCCTTTTATTGTATATTAGACATTTCCTTTAATATTGGTCAGAAACCACGAACCACATCCATTTTATACCTGGAATGGTTCATATATGTGTTCCCAGTGTGGAAGGCAGTGGTGTATTTAAAAGCAGACCTAAAGCAGGTATACAATAAGGTGTGCTGCTCCATCTGGAGCCTTCGTCTGCATTTGACATCCCAAATCTGTTTGCATTTCTAATGTGGAGGCTGTGACAAACGGCCAACCTGCTGCTAATCCATCATCTTGTATTACAGACAGAGAGAGATGATGATGATGATGATGATGATGATGATGATGATGATGATGATTTCTCTCTTTTTTTCCTGTTCCTCTGTGGTCACTTCTTTTCTCCATCCTCTTCCAGACCTCCTCACTCCTTCGCTTCATTCCTCCAAGTGAAAATCAAAACCAGTCCCACACTTATAGCCTGTTCCTAAAAGCTTTTACATGTGTTATTCCAGCATTGCTTTGTTTTAAGCCACAATGTTTGGGAAGCATTGACACGGATAACTTTAGTTCTCCTCACTTACTCTTCTTCTCCTACTCTGTAATGTGCTTCAGATTTATCAAATGCTGGCATGTACATGTGTAATACTGCGTAGTGGCAGGTGCTCTCCAATTTAACCCGACTGAATAAAATCAGTATGCTTCAAATGATCTAGAGGGTACGAAGTGTTTACCTGTTCTTATTGGCCATACTTGAAGGCTAGGTCGAAAAGCCTGCCTTTGTAGGGTGAGACGTAATGAATCCTACTAGTGGGTCTAACGGTGTACCCTTACAGTCTCTCCTCGAAGGCTGCTCTTGGTGTTGCACCTGATTGGTCACACGAGAGGTGAGGGAAGCATCTGTATGAAGAGTGAAAAAGGAGAGCTTAAGAGAAAAGCTCAAACCCTGCCTTTCTTTCCCACCTCTGCACACCTGAGCAATGCTGTATAAAGTGGGCATAAACGTCAGGTGGCGTGTTTCAGAAAGTCACGAAAATTGTCGGATGCATTCTTTAGACAACCAGACAGAGCCCTTTGAAGCATCCTGGGGCCTTTAGATAGAATCTTCTGCTAGCGAGGTCAGAGTACAGATTTTATCAGGTGGTTATACTGGTGGATCCCGCATCACATTTAGCTTAGGAAGCAACGTGATGTGGTACAGTATTCCGGGGGGAATGAACAGAAAAGGCAGCTCCTTCAGTGTGTTGCTCAACGGCTCATATCAGTGTTGTTTCCCACTCATACTTTTGGCTGGTTAAGGAATTCAAAGCTTTTTTTTTTCCTTTAGCATAATTTCACTAAACAATGTGAGAATGAAACACAAGTTTGCTAATGTCCAGGTGCTAATCATCTAACACATCTCTGTTTTTCTTATTGGACAGCGGAGGTTGAGCATCCAGATGGCGGCCTGCTCTCCGACACCCTACGCCCCCACCCGCTTGGCCTGTCCTCCCACCCGCTGGGCATACCTCCCCACCCGTTGGACTCTAGTCTGGCCCACGCCCTGCCACCCGGCCTCCACGCCGACCACGACCTGTTGACCTGCGGCCAGTGTCAGATGACCCTCCCGCTGGGCGACATCCTCCTCTTCATTGAGCACAAGAAGAAGCAGTGCCAAACGCCGCTGCTGGCCAATGGCTGCTACGACAAGATGACCGACCGGGGAGGAGGAGGAGGAGGAGGAGGAGGGAGTCCGACTCTGCAGAACCTTCATCACCACGCACAGCGGGGGCAGCTGAGGAAGGTAGTGGAGCCGGTGGAGATCGGCATCCAGGTGACACCAGAGGAGGAGGAGGTGGGAGGAGGTGAGAGGGGAGAGAGGACACCCACCAAAGGAATTTGCCCCAAGCAGGAGAACACACCGGCAGGTAGGCATGATGAACACACACACACATTTAAAGAAATAGGTCAACATTTTGGGATTACGCTTGTTTGTCTTCTTTCCAAGAGTTAGACCAATCTCATGTCTATACATTAAGTGTGGAGATAGAGTCAGGACGTAGTTAGCCTAGCTTAGCATAAAGACTGGCGGTAGAAACAGCTAGCGTGTCCAAAGTTCAGAAATACACCTACCAAGACCTCTAAAGTTGTCTTAACAGTTGAATCTTCTTTGTTAAAGCCATACATGAAAATGGGATTTTAGGGGGAGTGTATCCAGTTTAACTGTATTCTTGATTTAACACATTAGGCGAAAATTCATTCAGAAAAAGAGGGCGGAAATATCAGTACTCACGGTGGATGTGGATATGTTTCTTAAATGAGATAAGCTTGACAGCTTGAGCATACAGAATTCAGTACATCACCAGTGAGAGTTGTGGAATGGTAACCTGCTTGGGGCAATGCAGTGCTTTGTTTTCCTGCAATAATCTGAAAACATCTTAACAGCTCACATCTGACGTCCTAAAACCTTAAAGGTGAGCAGCACCACAGCAATTTTTCCTGTGATTTAGGGGAGACTAGACTTCTTTTTTCATTTGTTGTATTTTCTGCAATGTTACAGCACTGTGTTGCAGACCTGCACGTTTCTGCAATGTTGCCAGCTATAGTGTAGGTTGCCAGATACAGGCAGAATAGTACCAAACTTGGCAACTTCTCTTTGACGATTAGACTTCAGGATGTGATCTGTAATTTACCAAGAAATAGTGCCAGCACGTCCCCCCAAACTGCCTCTAAAACCACAAGTTGTAGATTTTACATTTCTCTTTGTTTGAGTTAAACGAACTAGATTCAATGTATCAGTCAGTGATCTTAGGAGGTGTGGGCAGACTTTTCCCCCCTGCTTCCAGTCTTTAGGCTAAGTTAGGCTATCATCGTCTCGTCTCCACATCCATAGTTTCACTTTCAGAAAGAAGGCAATAAGCATATTCCACAACATTTTGAACTGTTCCATTAAGGAAGGAAGAAGCGCGGCCTGCGAGGTGTTCGGGACAGTGCCAAACCTGCAGCTTTCTGTTAAGACTAAGCCCATCCTCTCCAGCAAGAGCGAGAGAGAGAGAGAGAGAGAGAGAGAGATGTTCATTTCATTAGAGGGAGAGGACAACAGAGAGAGGGAGTGAAGAGAAAGCGGGGTGAGACAGGCACATTACCCACTCAAAGCCCTAAAACCCCTCAAGGACTCGGCTAGTTGAAACAAATTGTGCAAAACGTGACAGAGAGACTCACCCCGACTTTCATGGAGAAATCCAGCCTAAGCCATCTGCTTAAAAAGGTGAAAAGCTCATTAAAATTCAAACAAGCAAAGGAGGAAAAAAAAAACCTGATGAGAGGAGAAGGAGGAGGAAAAAAAACAGAGAAAGAGGGATTACAAAGAGGCTAGTTTCTGCCCCATTCAGAGGGGTAAAGAAGCAGTTTAGCAGGAGAGCAGCTGCGGGGTATGTGTGTGTGTGTGTGTGTGTGTGTGTGTGTTTGTGTGTGTGTGTGTGTGTGTGTGTGTGCACCAGCAGTTATCTCTCAAACCAGTCAAGACGCTCAAAGAAAGCCAAAGGGGAAGAGCAGAATATTCCAGTCAGCGACAAGAACTCCTCTCAGTTGTCCTGCCGTCCTACAGGTCCCCGTTGTAGACCAGAACTCAGCTCAGTGCAGGACGGCAGGTACTCGCCAACAGCCAGCAGGTGCTAAAATGACCCAACAGTCACAGCTGAAGACGAGCTTCTCAAAGATGATGGCATATAGAAAAGCACAGCTCTCTAGTTTGACATGTAACATGGTGCAGATGAAATAAGACGCGCAGTGCTGCTTGGCTTGGCTCTGTATTGTAGCCAGTTGGGCTGTTTGCATATACGTACGTGAGCATCCATTATGGAGTCTGGAAGACTGACAGCCAAGTTTATTAGTATGGCACCTTTCAAACACAGAGACTCACTACTTGACTCACTACTTGCAGACGTCCTGCTGTGTCTGGATGACACCAGCCCTAATGACTCACTAGCATTTAAAAGACAGTGAGGAGGAAATGAAATCAGTGAAAGCTAAAATGAAGTACACAAAACGCTAATAAACAAAGGATTGAACGTTTTGGTGAAGTTACAGTGTATACAGAGTAAATAGCCACAAATGTAAAAGAAAAAGTAGGATTTTCTTTGGTTTGCTTTGGTGCAGGCCTCATACTGTTCATTCCAGACATGTGGTCTGTGTTTTATTTGTAGTACCAGTAGACCAGTCCCAGAAAACAAACATAAAAGTGTTTCATGAAGAATTACAAGTATTTTAAAATCCATGTTTTGACATACAGGTATCCAGTGCACCTTGTGAGAAGTGTCCTGAATTCTAACAGCAGCCTTCTGAATGATTTAGACAGAATAATGGCAGGCAGTATTTTGTGAATGTGGACATTTGGCATAGAAACAATAATAAAAGTAAGAAAAATGAGTTTTTTTTAATTTAAAGAGGAATTAACACACTGATGATAAATCAGTGGTTGTAAATGATGTGATGCAATTTGTTTCCAAGTGCACGGTATGAATACATTTGTTAATACGATCTGCATTTCGTCTTCAAATGTATGCCTGAAATGTCTTTAGCATTACAGCTCGTCCAAAACTGATCAATACCCTGATCAAGACCATTTATCTGCTGGAAGTGTTTTAATGTAACTCTGGAAGCCGCTTTATTTCCATTCTTGGGATGGAAACACTCCTGGTTTGCATGACTAAATTCATCAGCCGTACCGAAAAAGGAAAGAGAAGGAGAAAGTTGGCCCGAAGCCACGTGAGGAAATGCACTCACAGGTAACACTCCTGACTCTGTTGTGCGTTGTCCTCTGAACGTGTCAGTCTGCGGTTTGGCCTGCGCTGGAAAACCATGTGTTTGGCCCTGAACTTCATCAATATTTTACCAGGCTGTTACAACTCTGCTAGGCAGCCGCACAGTGCTGCTGTGGACAGCACGGCACCTGAAGCTCTGAAAGCACGGCACTTAGGTCTGTAACTGCGCTACAGCTTTACACATAACAATCGGAGCAGGAGGAGGGTGCAAACAGCTCTGATACAGTCCCAGAGTGTGTGCAGAGCTGCGCTCAAGCGTGTGCACTAATTGATTGGCGTTGGTCACATTATTAGGTCGGCATTATTCATATTTATGGGCATAAGTATATTTTTCCCCCCTGCGTTTAAATGCTTGCAATATATCTAACTGTAGTCCTCCTGTGAAATCAGCTCCACATGTGCAGCGTTGGAAGGCTTGAAATTGTAATTGCACAATATGTCTTCATAACAGAACGCGCAATAATTTTCACATTAAAAGCAAAAACATATTAGCGGCTCAATTGGACGTGCACTGCGGCAACTGTAAACTATATTGCTGCAATAACATTTTATGTTTCAAAATTACCCTCGGTATTTCACAATTTCCACATGAAATATGTCCAACTAGCACCTTATTAACACGAGGAGAGGACAGAGGGGTTTATTAATCGAGCCCAAGTTTAATTTGGAGAGAACACGCTCAGCCCTGCTTGTAATTACCAGGGGGATTGAAATATGGCAGGTGGAATTTTCTCTTTGCAACTCATTCCGAGCTTTTCCTCCAGTGGAGTTTACACCTTTCATTACCTGGTGAAAGGGGAAAAAAACGGGTGAGGGATGTAAGGGAGGAAGCAAGAGAGCGGGGAGGGAGAGCGAGGGGAAAAGTGATCAGGGAGTTTGAATGTCAGCTCAGAACACGACTGATGAACACGCCTCGTAATGGGCTCCCAGCAGGTCAAACTACTCCTTTATTCTCAAGCTTTTTCTCTTCCATTTGTTCTCCATGTGAGATGGAACACAAACAGGCACACACACACACACACACACACACACACACACATGTTTCTTACAGTTTAAGGAAGGAGTCATTTCAGATTTAGAGGAAATCAGACCAAGTCCTTCAGATTTGTGTAAAAGCATCGAAATCAGTACACATATCAGTATACATGTTTAATATTATGTGAAGAAATACAGTGAAACTATAGAGAACTGAAAACATTGTGTTTTTTTCATGTGTCTGATGGCCAATAATAAATCCATTATATGTCCTTGATACAGTACTATAACTAAACTGAATGATGATAAGAAATACTATTTGTCCATAGGGAAAATAGAAACATCAAATGATACCATTCATGTCATATTTGACAAAAATACGTATTGGAATGCTTTTTCACCAACATGTTAATTTAGCCTGGACTTGTAG
>LKNJ01003152.1:19272-36772 GCA_002120245.1 Maccullochella peelii | reverse complement strand
CTGACGGACACATACACACACACACACACACACACACCAACACAAACACATCAAGCAGTGAGGAAACTGCACTGGCTGTTTTACACTTAAACAGTGTTGAACAAGTTACTTTACTACTTACTCAATGAAGAAGTAATTACATTATGTTTTGCCCCACAGCACAATGAATTACATTACTTGTTACATTACATTCTATAACGTGGTCGTGTTCCCTCAAATGTGCCTTCCAACAACTCCGATCTCAAGCTTTTTAACAGAGTATTGAAAACCGAATGTACCGAAAGCTAACATCGGATGTCTTTTCTGATTCATAACCTTGTTAGGCTTTTTATCAAAATTTAGAAGTATCTTATTCAGGCGAAGTTCTTGTGCGGGCTGCTTCTGTTAAACGAGCAAAAGGGTTTGTCGAGAAACGTTACTGTAATTAACAGGTGTTGAAGAAATAACAAGCAGCTGGCCTATGGTTTGGAGGTACTGAATGACCGTTACTAGCTAGCTTAGCCCTCAACCCGCTTCCTGAATGCACACTTACCAGCCAGCCATCTAACAGGACAAAACATTTCAATTAGACACATTTGGAGTTAGTGGAATGTATCGTCCTCCTCTTTTGGTGGAGGTTACCTGCTTCCCTACACCTCCAGCACCTGCGTCAAGCTAACGTAGATCCCAGACCAGTGTGGCCACTGAGCACACTGAGACGAAACCTGTATTAACCCTCCCATCCACCGCGTCACTAACACTGGTCTTGAAGACGTTTCGCAACAACTCATCATCCCTTCTGGAATTCAGACCTGCTGTATGTGTGTGTGTGTGTGTGTGTGTGTGTGCAGCTCATTTTCTCCCTCTTCTCCTCCATCCACTTCTTCTACCTTTCCTCTGTAAATCCAGCATCCTGGACACAAACCAGACACTGAGAGCAAAACAGCCGAGACGTGAAGGCTGGAAAAGACACAGAAAGAGCTGGGTGGAGAGACACGCAGAGACACGAGGAGAGAGAGAGTTGTTGCCATTAATAGAGCATAAAAAGGCAAATCGGCAGCTCGTGTGCTTCTTTGCATTTTCAAAATCCCTTTTTGCGATTTTCGCCTCGTCGCCTCTCACTGCCGCGTTAATCACTTTGCATGCACTCATTTAAATATTAAAATTTTCTTTAATCATCAAAGCCAGTGAGCATCATGCATATTCATATCATCTTACCCCCCCCCGCCCTCCATCCCCTGGATCTCAGGTTCATTACTCTGCTGCACAGCCATTAGCCACTTCCCTAATCACACAGTTTACACACACAGACTAGCCCGTGTATGCACGCACGCACGCACACACACACACACGCACACACACACACACACACACACACAGCTAGCCACCAGCGCTAACCACTGCTAATCCGCTAACTAGACTAAAACACACAGGCATCCCTCCAGTCTAAACTGAGCGAACAGACTTGTCATCCATCCCGGCTGCTGGATGGCTGGAGCTAGGAGTATTTGTCAAGAGGCTCGATGAAACCCTCATTTGCATAATGACTTTGTAGTTCTGCATTAATAAAATTTGCATATGAAGCCGTGTTAATTACTCCTGATCAGCCTTTTTTGCATTCATGCATGGTAATTTTCGGCGACTTGCGAAAATTGATGTCCTGGCGTCAGGGATGAGATTGGTGGAAGAGGCTCCGTGTGTGTTTGTGTGTGTGTATGTGTGTGTGAATGAGGATGAAGACAGGGCGGAAATGATGAAGACAGGGGGGTGGGGGCAGAATAGATGGCAGATTGCTGTGGTTTGTTTTTCAGTCGACGTCTCTCTTTCTATGTCTGTCCATAACTTTATGAAATCTCCTTTAATTGTTGAGAGTAAAAGGAGAGGCTTTTCAGTAAAATCCCCTCCTAATTTTGGAGGGGATTTTAAACACACACTCACACACACACACACACACACACACACACACACACAAACATTCACACGTCCTCACAGAAGCTGGCTGGCAGCCATTTGTGAATCTATTGTTTACGCTCAGTTCTTCATTTCAAACAGCAGACTTTATTTTGCTCTCAGCTTCTCAAACTGTGCCGGGTTGATCAAGACTGGATAATATTCACAGCATTTTATAATTGATTTTTGGTTCTAATAAGAATATGCTTCCTTCTTTAAGATGCCTCCTTTGTGTGTGTGTGTGTGTGTGTGTGTGTGTGTGTGTGTTAGCACTGTGGTGGAATATGGTTAAGTAGCAGATTTCTAACTAGAGCCACATGTGATCAGTTTCACTGCCATATGATTCACATTGTATTTAGTGTACCTCTGGGGGACCCTCAGAGGTCCCTGGACCCCACTTTGAGAGCCACTTGGTTTAGCAGCTACTGAGACATGACGTCTACTTTGCTGTTTGGCTTTTAATAGCTTTGGAAAATCAGCTTTTCTTTGATGAAAATGGCATCTAAGTAAGGTTGATTTTAGAAGCTTTCCATTTATTTAAAGCTTTTCCCTCAAGGACTAGCTCATTTGAATTCCCCGCAGGGACGCTCAGGTTTAACAAACCTCCTGCTAAACCCAGTTAGAGAGTTTCTTCATGGTCCCTCCAGAGTTCAGGCGTTTATTCATGGAATTTCTTTGGCCTTTTGCTTGTGGTTTTGGCACAGGGCTTTGAATGTATGTGTCCTGTGAGTTTTTCTTAGATGTGCAAAAAAATGTAGCGAAACGGAAAGCTCTGGTGAAAAGGAGAGAAAATGTGTGTGTTTTTGTTGGTGGTCTCTGATTCATTCGAACGCAATAGCAGAATTAAAGCCAGAAGCTATTAGCAGCGTGCAGAGCGTGGTGGGGGGTGGGGGGGCACCGGCCAACACAAAGGCATTTCAGATAAGATGGACATGAATCACAGGCAGCCGTGGATAAAGGTTTTAAAGCGCTAATACTGTCCTCTTTTTTTTGTTTGTTTTTCTCTCCATTTGTAGTGGCGAGAGCTTTCTGTTCGGTCCCACTGATCACCTGTCAGTTAGAGTGAAGTCTTCTCCCTGTACGTCAGCTTCTCACTGATCATGCTTACCACCTAGCTCTTTCTCCTCTGTCAACTTACCAAACATGTAAAACATCCCTTCCTGTGGCAGACAGTTGATAAAATGTACGCAGTGTATAAAATATAGGTTTTGAACTGGCATGTGCCGTTTCATTAGGGAGTACAGAGAGGGGTACGGTTAGTCCTCTTGTTTCTTTGAGTCGTTCTGAAGAAATGAAACATGTTCTTGGGGTAACTATCCACATTCTAAGATAAATGTGACATAGAATTTGAACCCTTCATGACTCTGACAAATAAGTATTCGTTAGAATACAAAAAACTAAGCTCCCATAAATCTTTACCAGTGTGGTAGCATGAGCTACTTTATGGCTTGTTTCTCGTGTAGTTGTGATATCCACCCACACTTTAACTAGAAACTCAACTGGCTTCTTCTGTCGAGCTTATGTTGAAGCTGTGGAGGTCTTTTTAGGACTTTCAGCACCTAAAAATGAACATGAAAATGAACACCAGCCTGCTCATCTAAACCTTTTGCACATTAAGACTTGATCCGTGTTGACATACTGAAGTGTCCTTTTTAAAAGCAGACGTAAATCTGCACACATGCTATTACAAATGACCATTTCATTATTAATTCAATTAGAAAAAGAAAGACTTACCTGAAACTAAACTGTAAAAATGTTACTGAATTCAAGTTCAGTCACAGGTTTCTTTTTAATAGAACATTCACTTCAAGTGTGATGAGAGGCGTAATGATCTCTCCGAGGGAAATGTAATCTCTGAATAAAATATAGGTTCCTTGGTGAATAATCCCTCTGTCGATGGGAGAGGCTTTCATATAGCGCGTTGGCTTTTGTGACTGAGCGATCAGATCAGGCGATAGAGCGCTAGGTGTAGTTTGTTTCCAATTGTGTCCCTGAGCGAGGCGCTGTTGTCAGGCAGGTAGCATGTGAAAGCGAATAGAGGGAGGCTGATTGGGAGGCTTTGTGGAGGTGACAATGGCTGGATGCAAAGCTACTCTTCCCTCTGCATTCATCTGGACGCACTGCCGATGATATTTCAGGACGCAGGCCCTCCAGGAAAGGCTGCACCTCGCACTCATTCGGGATGCCATTGTGCGCTATGTAGGCTGCAGTGTGTGTGAGAGAGGGAGTGTGTGTTTATGTTTTTAGAGAGAAAGTGTGCCTGCTGCTTCCAGTTTCCTGTGTGTGTGTGTGTGCATGGGTTTTGTGTGTATACGCCTTTATTTTTGTGTCAATTTGGAACATGCGCATGTCTGTGTTTACACTGCAATTTTTCTCTAAGCAAATTTCTAGTGTGTATGTTTACACTGCATTGTTTCTGGGAAAATGTGTGTGTGTGTGTGTGTGTGTGTGGGGTGGGGGGGTTACACTGCAATTTGTGGACTTTTTTCTGTTAGAACAGGGGTAATTTGTGAAGGATTCTTTTGAGGCAGATCCAGTCTTGTGTTTGCAGACTGATGCAATATTTCTACACCCCGTCTGAGCTCCAGATGAGTTCCATATCAGTTCTTACAGTAACCCGACACATTTAGCCAGTGAACCTCAAACGTGCCTTTTCCAACCCACTCGGAGGTTTGTACTTAATAACATATATGGTATATCTAGAAAATATCCCATCTGCACTTAAAGTAATAATTCACAATATTTACATATATCTTATCTAAGATGGACACTGGTGATAGGGACTTATAATAAAAGCAATGAAATAGAGTACAAAACTACAATACACATGTTTTGGCTGCACTCAAGGGGAGTATGAGAAAGTCTGGATTTTCTGACGCTTACAGACAGGTATAGTATTACACACAAGGCTTATATTTGTAATTACAAACAAGCATACTTGCTGTAACCTATGCATAAATGTAAGTATGTAAAACCAACAGTAGGCAAAAGATAATTGCCAAATTTTCTTAAAATAATCTAAACTCAAGGTCAGTTCACTGGCTTTTCCCAGAGCTTTCAACTGCTTCTCATGGTCTTAATTGACGAAGCAACAGCTGAACAAACTCAATCCATGATGGCCATGTGACACGGTGGAAAGTCCCTGAACTGGACTGGTGTCTAGTAAGTGAACCTTCAATAAAGATTATTTTGTCAAAGTACTATTTCCAAGGTCAAGAATTAAATTATCAATATGTGTATGGAGTGAAATAAGGCAGTGGTTCCCAGCCAGGGGGCTGCAAGATCAAATGTAGGGGTTTCCACATGATTTACAGAAAATAAATGTATATAAACATATTTCTGCTACACCGAGGTATGCTCATTTTTTCAGCTTTTTTTCTTGTAATTACTGGATGATTGTATTTCTTCAGTGCGCTAAGAAGTATTCAGATTAAACAAGGACAAGGAAGTAGACGTTCTTTGTTTTAAGGGTTCACAAGCCAAAAGGGTTGAAAACCACCTAAACAGAGGAACCATTATTCAAATCTAAATTTTGTCACCCTCAGTTCCTGGGGTGTCTGGGAGGTGTTCCCTCAAAGACACTGAACAGGAACTTCCACTTAAAAATAAAAATAAAAGAAGAACTGGGTGGTTAGCATGAGATACCGTATAATGTCCAATGCAAATGTGATGCAGAGCACCAAAAATGGAGACAGGGAATTAAACAAGAATAGGATTGCATTTGTATTTGTGCAAAGGTGAACTGTATGAATAAGGATGCAAAGAGTTCCAGTGTTCCACATAAAGACATCAAACTCCTTGACTCCTGTCTTAACTCCGTGCTCAGTAGAACTGTAGTCTCTTCCTGCCACAGCGGCCTAATAAACCTGACAGTCATCTGGCCTGGGATTGGCCATAAAAAATGTTTGCCACGCTGGTCATCTCCAACTCTCTCTTTAGCAGCTCTTTGGTCTTCTTCTGCCTTTTTTATTGCCTGAAAATATCTCCTGCCTTCCAGTGTAACACCCTGCCATTGCAGACTTCTCTAAATGAACTCGGACTGAGACCAAGTCACAGGGATTTTCTGAGGCAGCTTTCTCCCCGCTGAGTCTCAGCTGAGCTGCTGTGCTTTGTCTTGTCTCCTCCTGCTAGAACAGCCTGCTCTTTCTCGCCGGCTTTGAGGATCTGAATCCGCAGCCGTTCCCTGTGTCGTCTATCAACCTGACACTGGTGGCTTTCACTACAACTCTGCATACAAGATTTGATTTTGTAAAGTCGGAGATGTCGGCGAGAGAGAAAGAGGGGTGTGTGTGTGTGTGTGTGTGTGTGCTAAAAAATACACACAGCACCTCAGAAATAGGTAAAACATACTGTAAGCCTTCCTAGCCACGCTGGCATGTTGATGCTTCAAAACCTCTTTGGACGAAACAGCGAGAGACACAGCTCTCGACTAAAAATAACTTGACAATATTGTCATGACACAATAGCAGGCAGCAGCAGCAGCTCCAGGCCGGCCGCACGGACAGGATGGGATTACCACAGTATTTTGTTGCGTTGGGGGGACTCCTGACTGCCCCTCTCCTCTACAATGGGCTGTTGCCGTTTAGCACCGGCCAAATCACCACTTAACAAAAGCTAATTTCTCACTTGGTTAAACTGGGAAGGATTAGGGGCCCTGTGTCGGCACAATCCATGTTTGGTGAAGAGTGAGGGATGGAGGCATGTTAGGAAAGGATTTAAACCTCAATTACAAGGGACTGAGGGCTTTTGTGTGTCCGTGGCGAAGGTGGGACACTGAGGTTTAGCGACTTCGCTGGAAATGTTTGCTGCCTTGTCGTGGGTGTGTGTGTGTATGTACGTGCATGCAGCCGAGGGTGGCATAGCCTGACAAATACATGTTGATCCCCTTGTTTAGGAGGGTTTAAGTCTCCCCAGTTTCACATACTAACGCTACTTGGGCTACACACGAGGAGGGACGACTCACAATCAAAGCTTATGAAATTTAAACCCTGTTTGTGTCATGGAAACAGCATAAAGTTTAATTTTACATTGTCTGGCCATTGTAGCTCCCATCCCATTAAACCCCTTAAAAGTTCTTAAGGACCCTTTATTAACCTTAAAACCACATAGGACCCAGTATGCCCCATTTAAAACCCCTTAGACTACTGTAGCAGCCTTTTCAAACCCCTCAAACTTCTTCAAAAGTGGTGCATTTTGTATCATCTTCTCCACCTTTCCGATGCTGCTAGTTGAAAGTGCTTTCGCAACTTTTCGAAACCCACTTCACTAGCCATCGGCCTCCTTTATTTAAATCTTCACACAACTAGTCACATCATGGTTTGAATGTACAAATGATTGACTGACACACCATGAGTGCCTTTGGGAAGAGACTGTATGAAACTGTACGTTGTTAAGCCCAAATGAATAACTATAGCGTCTCGCACCTCTCAGTGACGGCAGGTTTTTTGCTTCTCCTCCGAGTGTTGTTGTTGTTATTCTTGTTCTTCTTCTTCTTTAGCACCCTCAAAACAAAGCCTTAGCACACAATAGAAGCCTTTGCTGCCTGTTGAAATCCTGCAGCATCCCATAGCACTGCTTAAAGCCCTTTGCCACCTCTTAAAACCATGTAGCACCACCCCTTCCACCGCTGCAGTCCGACCAACTTTTACTAGCTTTTCACTTCACCCAATATTTAGCAGATGTTCCTCGTATTCATCTATTTATTTGGTGTCAGGGACATTCGTGGTGGTGGCGCAGTGAAACCAGAGCAGCGCTCCCTCTCCGCCTTTCACCCAGAACCAGATTTGTAGCTGTTTCTGCATCTCTCATCTCCTTGAGACTTTTGAGGGAAGGAGAGCGGGATAAGGAGGGGGTTAGATTTCCCCCCTGAACACCAAACCCTTTAGTTTGTATCAAAGCTTTGCCTCACCCCCGCTGACACCCCTGAATTATTCACTTAGAGGAAAAGATAAACAAAGCTTGCTAGCTACAGTTGTTCTATTGATTTCTCTGGGCAACATCACAGATAACAAAAAGAGGGCCGGAGGAGAGAAGCTGGGCTGCTGCCGTCTTTCTTTTTTCCATCTGTAAATAAATCAATAACATGCGTGCTTTTTCTCCTGAGAAAGCAGCCCGTGTCCTGTTTCCCAGGAAAGCAAATAATGCATTTAAATTATATCTACTTTGTTATTTAGGTAGTTAGCGCATGTGTCTGTGGATCAGGGGCCTTGCCATGTGGGAACAGTCTTTTCTACCTGTTGGTTAGGCTAAAATTGCCCATGGCTGGGGTAATTTGCCATTCGGAGCGAGGTTGGGGGTTGGCCAAGTAAACAATGCTGGCGGAGGGCCAACAACTGGCAGTACAACCCCCCTGATTAGAAACAGGCACATCCTCTCTCTTCTTTTATTCTTTCCTTAATGCACTGAGAAAGATGGAGCAAGAGTTTTCAGATAAAAGCTGCTCATAAGCTGTTCACTTCATGTGCTGCATGACTGAAAACACACTAGTACTGTGTTAGTGATTGTTAATTCCACAAACATCTTCACATGCTCTCCCATATCCCTGACCACGCATGCTTGTGTGCTATCTCAAAATGTCTACACACGCATTTTTGCATGCACATAACACACAGCTACATTTTTGGCCCATTTAGCGACACTCTCGGCCAACCATAGGATCCCTTAACTGCCCCTTTGGCACCACTTGAAGGCTTACAGATAAAAAGCATACCTGGGAGGAAATTGCAGGTTTGGCGGGCGCGGTGTTTTCTCTCTCCCTGTCTAAGGCTGCTTAATCACCAGAGGGTTTCTCCATTGTTTTCGCTCCCCCTGCCCCACAGCACATTATTATGTCATCAAGATGCTTAGGTACACTGCAGCACTATACAACCACCCATGCAGGCATTCATAACAGCCGCGGGATCTGAACCGTTTTCTTCCTCTGCCCAGCTGTGATTGGTCAGTGGATAAAGTGTGACCGTCCGCCAGCAGGCCTTGGCCCCTGGCGGACCTCCCGTCGTGGCTGCCAGCACAGCATCGCCATCTGCCTGGCTGTGGTGAGGAGTCTCGCTAGGAAGGGAAATCAGATCAGTGCATCCAGAGTAGCTTGATGTGAGCTTGACTACAACAGCTAGACAAAGCACACACACACACACACACACACACACAGAAACACTCAGATGAGTAGAGCAGTTCCAGCAGTGGATGCCTTGACCTAAATGGTCAGTACTTGAGTCTAATGAGCAGTGGAGCAGGCTGGGATTTCAGCTCTGACCAACACTGGCCACACTAGCCACACTACTGTGTGTGTGTGTGTGTGTGTGTGTGTGTGTGTGTGTGTGTGACATATATGTTCTGTAAAGAGACAGACAGAAAGAGAGAGGTGGATCTAGCATGCTGGAAGTATATTTAGACCACCTCCTACTGTAAGGGGTTTAAAAAGCTGCTAGGATTGTCTTTCCCTCTCCCTCCGTCACACACACACACACACACGCAAACACCTCTAACAGAGAAGAGTCCAAGGCACTAAGGAGCCCCAGGAACTAAACTCAGGAACCAAAAGTACTTTACTACATTCCAGTTTGTATTCCTGAGGAGCCACAAATATTAGGCAAATTAGACTGTTGTGTTGTTTTTTGTAAGTTTCTATTGTGATGTTTGAATTAAAGGTGTGTGTCTAGGTGGAAAGGCATTAGAGACACCAGAAAGGCAAGACGCCAAAGCCTTGATCGTTTCCATAGCAGTGATGATCTGCGGAGTCATTTTGGTTTCTTTTTCCTGCTTTGGCAGTCTACATAGCCTCATTAAATCAATTAGCAAACAAGGCTCGGGTTCAGTTTTGTGTCTTTTTGTCTTACTTTTAGACTATTCAGGGAGTTATAGCTTTTTAACTGTTGTTCAAACGTCAATAACAATCAAAGTTCTCATCCCTGCCCTGAATATTGATACTTGCCTTAGCCAGTGCTTACCTGCAGGCTAAATGAATGTAGTATACAAGTTGTAGCTTGCTTTTGATAAGTCAGCAGCATTGAGTACTGGAATTTGCACCCCAACAATTTCTGAAATCTTTGCTTCAGGCCTTGGAAGTACTGGCTAGAATAGTCCACAAAGTGGGATAGGTGACTGATACCAGAAAATCAACGAGAACACAACAGAGAAGTACTCACCCAGCAGAATCAGAGCCTTTCCTGGGTTGAAACACAACCCTGAAACATTGCTGATAAAACCTTGAGGGAGCTCTTTTATATTTCATTCTTGGGCAGGAACTAGAGCCCAGGAACCAAAACTGTGTCTAGGTTTCTTGGGTTGAAATGCAGGCAAAGCTGTTGCAGTGAAACCTGGCTGTGAGAGGTGAACCCGCAGAGCAGTCAGGCTTTCTTTGGAGCCCAGATCCTCTGTTTTTAACTGATGTCTAAGAGATGAGTTAAAAGCATTCTTTCCCACTCCCACTCATCATCATGTCTTTCCCCACTTTCTCTTCACGTCTTTGTTGTGTTTGGCTGCTATGACTATGAGGCTCTACCGCACTCTCTCCTTCCAGGCCTCTCAGAGAGTCCTGTCCTCATATGACAAAGAGGTTTTTCCAGTTTTCCTAGTTCCTCTTTGTCTGACACTTTTCTCCTCATCGCTTCTGTAGCCTTCGCTGCCTTATTTTTCAGACGTGCGCAGGAAACATCCTGGTGTGAGGCAGCATGTCTTGGGATGTTGCAGTGTGTTGTACAGCAAGCTGCAGCATGCTCGGACTTGTCTTGGCATTTGCTGCAGCATTGGCCCATGTCGCATCGTGGTGCAGCATTTTCCAGCATGTCGCAGGATGTGGCTGCATGTTGCCAGGATGTGGTGTGTGTTACAGTTTGCACACTTCACCTGTAATCTGTTTCTGTAATCTTCCTCAGATTTTGGTATGAGTGATATAAAAGACGCTGCTTTACTGACTGAGTGGTTTCCTGACTGTCTTACTGTTTTACTGACTGTGTGACAATGGGGCTGTTGTTTGAAATGGAAATATAACCAGTGCATTTCTCCTTTAAGAGATGGGGCAGCCTTGCTAGACTATGCTTCAGACTGTGTGTGTGCGTGTGTGTGTGTGTGTGTGTGTGTGTGTGTGTGATGGTATGAGGCTCAGCAAATGAAAACAGATTGGAGTGGTTATGGGAGCAGGCCTGCTTCCAGTTAGTGTGGAGACAGCAGGAGTTCCGAGGAGCTCCTTTCCCTTCCCTTCGTTTCTCCGCTGCTCTCCTCTAAGAATTAAAGATCCTGACCTGAGAATGGACAGTAGCAGTAGGAGAACACACATGAATATAAAGTCATGAATGTATAACAACAGACTACTAAAAAATGGGTGTGGTTTGGCTGTAGGTCAGTTTAGTAATGGAGGTTGTTGTGACAGATGCATGTGCCTGATAGAAAAAAACACTACAGCCAACAAGCTACTGTACCAGCTGTCAACAAATGCACGTTGACAGCTGGATAGATAACTGGCAGAGCTGTCTGTCTGACTGACATATAAAAAGTTCTATGTGTGACGCCTGTTTAATCTTCCTCAGGAACGTGGTGGAAGATAGACTGTCTTAAGAGCGTTAGCAACAAGCCTTCTCTTGCACTGGCAAGACTGAAACGGGTCCTTAATGTTGCTCAGCTGCAGCCAGTGTATGTACGTTTGGCAATTATAAAGGAAGGCAAGAGAAAGGAAGGCTCTCCAGGCAGTGATCATAACTGTGGTAATGACCACTAATGCAACACGCTTTCTCAGGGTATTGTACTAGCGGTCATTAGTGAAACTTTAGCTACCAGGAGGACACGGAGGTCATCTCCTCACTGTCTTGTTTTTACACTCTGCAATGGTGTGTTTGTTCTTTCAGAAATGATAATGATATTTTTAGAGCTGCTATCTTTAAATGTGACTGTTTTTAGACAAAATCTGATGTAATCTATCATTTGTATTTATTTAAAGTGCTCAGAAAAAAAGATGAACTGGGCAAACTCTGTCTGCTGATGAAGATCATTTGACATGATCGAAAGCCTACTACTAAACTACTAAATGGACCTAGTGGTGAGATTGTATTCTCAACTAAATGAGTTTCTCAGCTACTCTCCATCACATTTAAAACCATCATGCAAGGTAATGACATTTACAAAATAAAACGGTGCAGTTAATTAAATAAATAATAATAAATGAATTCAATGTTAATTTACATAATAATACATCATTTTCTTTTGGTGGATGGTAAATCATTTCATTAGGGTTGTTTTGACTCCTGACCTGAGTATTTTTACAATCATGGTTACGGCCCTAAAGATGATTCCACTTTATTACAACTTGGGTCTTATTTTTGTAATTTGGTCATTATTTCTAGTGGTAATAACAACATTATACTCAGCAAATCAGGTACTGATATCTGGGAAACGCGGCAACATTACTAAAAAGTCAGACGGGGCAAGAAACACGAGTCAGGTGGTGAGACAGGTTTTAGTCAAAGTTAGAAAACGCTAGAAATATTTCCCAAACTGTCTGACTTTGACCTACTGTACTTGCCGTAGTTGTGCACACACAGTTTCCCTGTACAATGAGAGATTATTACCTACAGTTTGGGTGCACTTTACTTCCACATAAGTTAGTTTAGATGACCTGGATATTATTATTTTATTTAAAATCTTTCTATTACTTACGTACTTACGATATTTATTGTTATGCACCAAATACTTCAGGTATACATCTCTGCTGTGGCTCTGCTGCCTTTCCCCAGCTCTCCAGTCATCCAGGCCTTATAAGGGCCTCCAGCACAGACCTGTCCCCTCGTCCCTCCCTCCATCCCTCCATCCATACCTCCATCCATGCCCTCCTCTAACCTCCATCTGGTCTGGATCTGCTCTTGTCCTCGACCTGCCCCCCTCCCTCCACTCCCCCCAACTCCCTCCCTGCTCCTACTTCTCGCTGCCATTTCTGTATAAACAAGTGGAGTCTGACCATAACACTCAGACCACAGGCTACACTCCTTCATTTTCAGCCCCCTCTCCTTCCCTGCTCCAGCTCTTTTTCCACCTCAGCAAAGCCTTTCTCTCTACTTGTGTCTGCACAGGTGAAGTTAGTCAACTCAAATATGTCTTCTTTTGTATTATAAGGAGGAAGGTATTTAAATAGCCGCTAAAGGTTACATTTACAAGAAAAGATCTCTGCCTCGCTCTGAAAGTTGAAAAGGTGAAGCTGATCAGAGGGCACAATGTTGAATTCATAAATCTGGGATTACACTCCACTCTGCCTGGTTCCCTGGTGGAGAGAGAGAGAGAGAGACAGAGAGAGAGAGAGAGAGGTGCAGGAACAGCAGAGAGAGAAAGAGAAAGAGAGACATCTTTTCTTCTTGACACCAGTGTCAGGCAGCGCTGTAATATGTCTTATTCAGACAGGAGGGGCACTGCTACATCATAGTCTGGGATGGGGCTCTGGCATGTGTGTATGTGTGTGTGTGTGTGTGTGTGTGTGGTGTGTTCCAGGAGACTCCCATTTGGCAATGTGCAATTTGGACGAGGTTTCTATAAGGGGAGGGGAGGAGGGAGAGGATTTGGATGGGACAGGTGACAGGGAGACGTAGAGCGAGGGATCCAAAAATGTGTTGGAGCGCTGTCCCGCTCAAATCAGGCTCATGGCACAGTTTCTCTATTGTGGCTACAGAGACCGAGCCAACTCTTCACCTGACAAGATGTCAATGACTAAAGCTCAAAAGACAAAAACACTTTGAGTCTCCGTAGAGGAGCCGTCCTTGCAGGATACTGAAAACTGAAGATTTGCCTGAGTATCTTTACATTCTGCCATTGAAACACAACTCTTCTTCCATGTGCTGTGTTTATTCTCATCCATGCTGCCTTCATCCACAGGGTCTGTGTGATTAGTTCTGGTTTCTTTAAATCGGTCATGTCACTTCCCTCTATTACATTTAGACAGGCTCAGACAAGTTTAGAGCCTGCTAGGGTTAGGCTTACATACATTAGACGATACTAAATATATTTTGTATATATTTTCCTTGTTTTTTTTTATATAATGAAGTTCATCAACCCAGCAGTGGATAGACAGGGACCAGTGCACAGTATATCGACAACATAGTTCAAGGAACAGCACAGGTTATTTGCATACATTGTATGTGGACACCCACATTTATGTGGTTAACATTAATTAAACACAGATAGGCAGTGACCCCTTCATCTCTTCAATAAAGCAAAGTATTGTGGCCTCTGACCTGTGTTGGAATAAACACATCAGACTTGTACAACTCCTACATACTTGAATTGGTTACAGCTTATAAGCACTGTTTAATTTTGAAAAAAAAACCCCAACTACTAGAATATAATAAAATTAAGGTTTTCCTTATTTTGCAAGACACCCCTGAAGCTACAATCAAAATCAAAGGCCCCTTTAACTCTCATATTGGTCCCGTCCACCTGAGCATCACTGTGTCATCATCCACACACACAGTAAGAGTGACACGTGCCAGGAGCATCCTTGCGTGGTCCAGGATTAGGGGGACCACTGGCAGCAGGGGCTGTGTTTGGGGGTGGAGGACGTTACCCCCTACAGAGCCCCTTCCTGCCACCACACCCCTCACATACACACATACATGTACACACACACTCCCCAGGTGCAGTGGTGCGGGCCAGTGTGTGGGATTAGCTCGTGTGCTCTGGCACTCTCTTCTGGTAATCCCTCTAATTTGTTAACAGGGCACACACACACACACACACACACACACACACAATGCTGCAGTTTGTTTTGGATTGCATCTCAACTCCTACTTCTGACTACAGCACTAAGGACTACTTGTTTCTTGTCGCGTGTGTGAGAGACGCAGTTCCTCTTCTTCCTCTTCCCCCTCCTCCTCCTCCTCTTCCTGCTGCTCCTCCACTCCCCTAATGAGCTAAATGCATTCTAATTTGGCTATGATCAGCTAAGCTTTCCTTTAAAATTCCCAACATAAGAATGCCAAAGCCCCTTGCCTCCCTTCCTCCCTCCCCTTCTTGTCTTGCCATGACTGTTAGGGCTTGTATACACACACACACACACCTTGCACAACGATAATCCTTTGTTGGCTGGATAACAAACAGAGAAGACTGGGTAATGCTAAAGTTCAGCACATGCTGGGATGAAAGAAGGTTGCATGGACTCTGAAAGAGAAAGAGGAAAGGACAGAGAGTTAGAACGAGAGGGAAAATAAAAATAAATCCAGCACATGTTGATTCTTTAGCTGCTACCTGTTCACTTTTTTTTAATCTGGTTAGTCCTGTTGAGATCAACCGGCTCTGCAGGTTACCAACACTCCGCTTTGTTTCCACTCAACTGTCAAGTCACTTGTACGAAAACTTGATGTTGCTAAAATTAAAACCTGACTTTTGCGGATGTCCATCAGCTTCACCCAAAGAAATAAATTCCTGGGAAAAAAATGTCCCAGAAGCTTCCTGCCACCAGTATGACAGACATTTGTAGCCTTGCTGCAGACCTCTGAACTGACGCTCACATCTACTTTTGTTTCAGAGGTTCAAGTAGGTCTGGCGGTGTACTCACTGACGGCTATTTTCCTGGTTGGAAAAACACCCGAGCCAACCAGGGCTTTGTAGGTGAGATTAAGAATGGGCATGTCATTTCCTGTTCCAGAGCTAGAAAGGTGATGACTGAAAAACGGCCACAAAATAGTGTCATGCGTGGATGAGATCGACACAACAATTCAGCTTGTTGTAAGGCAACAACTTGTTTGACTGACGTGAAAAACATAAACTGCTGCTAGCAATCACTGCCACAGCTTCTTGGTCAACTGTTGTTCAGACGTCAGTCACTAGTGTTTGGTTATTTCTTTCAAACAGAAAATGACTAATGTGAACATAATGTCAGCAGTCTCAAAGTCAGCAGTAAAGAGTTGAAGTCCTGACTTTTTATGGTTGTTTTTTTATTGTTGATTTGGACCTCCGTTAGCTTCTCTTCCTGGGGTCCACGTAATGTATTTACAATACTTACATGACACATCCTATTTTCCCTCATGACAGGACGAAATAGTTTGTAAAGAAATACTTACTGAATTTGTTTATATGCTATTCGTTCCATAATTTTACCCAGAGAAGGATTGCTGCTATTTTTACCTGAAAATGGTTCTTTGCTGTTTTTTGATATTAGAGCAATCATAGCTATTTCTATTGTTTCTATTATACTAATACTTACTTTTTCAAATTTAAACTTACATGACTTATTTTTCATTATTTTGTCACTTATCAACCGGATAGAAAGCCCTTCTGTTTCATGCCTGGGATCCATACATTCATGCAGTTTTACTGCAGAAAAAAATCCTTTAATAATTTGCTATTTCTGTTGATCTAGTGAGAACACCTTCATGATTTTTAAGCAAAATATGTCATCGCAAATTGGTTTCTCTCTTATCCATGACATCCACCCACACTCGTTCCAACCTGCTATTGTTACAGCTAATGTCTGGATTAGCCCAGACTACTCGAAAGGAAGAAAATGGCCAGAAATATTAAATAAACAATGACATCGTTTTTTTATTCACCGTCTTGAGATGTCACAAATTATTTAGTCTTTTGCGTTGTTACAAATGTAAATTTAGAAATTCTTACTTTAGGAACAATGAAGTTCTGGGTTTGTACTTTTTAAAGTAGCTACTTTTCAGCTGTTGTGTAAAGAAGCACGTGCCACTTTTCATTTCTAGATACCTTATTTTCACATCCCTACTTTAAATGAGCATTCAAAGATTTTTCAAAACCAAATGTTGAATTTTCCATTCAGCTTTTCACTTTCGACACATCATAATTCACAAAAAGAAAAAAACAAAACAACAAACCTTGGATGGGAAGCCAGCTCGTGGCATGTAGGCTGACAGTAACAGCCTGTATAGCAGCAAGAGTTTGGGGTTTGCCTCTTGGTCTTTGGCCAACAGCATCTGCGGTGAGCTGAGCTCAGAGATGACTCAGTTTCCCCAGAAGGAGGTTTTAGTCTGGCCGCCCGGAGCTTCGGGAGCTGTGAAGTAGCTGGAGTGAGTCAGACGCAGCAGATAAAGCCTATACTGACTCCGCTGACAGACGAAAAGTGTGAGATTTTCATTTCCATACAGTTAGGGCGATTTAATTAAAGCTGCTGCTGTGTGGTCCTGTAGTGATTTTAGTCGCAAGCTATTAAAGCCAATTTAAAAAGCCTGTTGGATGACGTTAAAACCCTGCTCTCAAACCACTTCATTCAAAACGAACAGACTACTTAAAGAATACTGCGAACTGGGCGCCAAATGAGCTCTGCTTTTTGAAATGATCTCATTAGGAGGAGACACAAGCACCAAATAAACACGTCTTAACTCTTCACAAAAGAAAGTAGTTCTCACTGTAGCATGGATGCATGCACAGTGTATACACATGGAAGAGTGTGTGTCTGTGTCTGCAGAGATGGAAACACACACACACACACACACACACACATCTGATTTGCATGTAATTGTTGCAGTGCTATGATAGCGATAAACAACACATTAGCCATGCAAGGTGAGGAACTGTGCCTCCGCGTGTATGTGTGTGGTGTGTGTGTGGTGTGTGTGGTGTGTGTGGTGTGTGT
>LKNJ01003152.1:0-15046 GCA_002120245.1 Maccullochella peelii | reverse complement strand
CACACACACACACACACACACACACACAACACTCCATAAAACATGGGTCTCTGCATTCTTCCAAATCAAGTGATGAGCAGCTCCCTCTCTTTCTCTGTTTTTTCATATGGAAATAGGAAATAATGGGGTGATTAAATAGAGTCGTATATTAAAGTACAGCTGACATTAGAATTAGCATAATGTGCTCTCGCCTCGGGCTGCATACTTTATTTGCCATCTGCGTTGGACTCCCTTCCCCCGGGAGGGCGCATGCACACACGCACACACACACATACATACACACACTTCTACCAAACAAAAACCACGACCCGCTCCTTCCACTGTGGCCGGAGAGAAATGGCGTTTCAGTGCAGAAACACACAGTATCTCACTCTTCCTTTCACATTCACACACACACACACACACACACACACACACACACACACACACACACACACACACACACTCCTCTGCTCTTAATTGTTGGGCAGAAATGAACATCGTCTGCCCCTCCCAGCCCCGCACCCCCGAAGTTCAGCTGAAAGACGGAGGACGGAGAGAGGCTCGTCTCTCTCTCCAGTTTTTACTCATGGATCAACGGGTTGAGCAAAGAGAGAGAGGAGTGTTTGGAGTGTTCAGGGTCTTAAGATTCAGCAGTAAAACAGCGTGTGTGTGTGTGTGTGTGTGTGTGTGAGAGAGAGAGAAAGAGCGTAGAGAGAGAAAGGTGCAGACAAAAGCTGAGGCATGGGGAGCTGTTATTTTCATTGTATGTGTGTGTGAGTGTGTGTGTGTGAATGTGCTGTCCACTATAATTAAGTCAAAAGGCTTTACAGGACTGTGGAGGTGAACAGCTGTTCTGCCTCTCGCCTGTCCTCCTTAACACACACACACACACACACACACGAGCGAGCGAGAGAAGGAGAGAGATGTTTCCATGAGAAGAGGTTAGGTGTTTAATTTTCATGTCAAATAGAAAAAACTTTAATTATTGTAATACTGAATGTTAAATTATTTAATGAACATTTAGTTTTTTTCCACGCTGATTTAAAAAAAAANTATATATATATATATTTTTTGATGAAATATTAGCCTACTGATTCGTTATTATATTTCTCATAGGTAAATTATTGGGCTTTTCACATGTATTTAACCTGTATTATTTTGTAGCAAACATCGTTGGAGCATGTTTCAAAATTCAAACATGTTAGATTTAAATGTACTACATACATCTTTAATAAATATACAATTTATTGATTTGGTTATTTATTTTTGCATTTTGCATTTAATTTCTTTTTTTTTTTTCAGGATGTGCATTTCCAGATAGGCACTTAATGGAAGAAAAGTAGATACTTTGATGTGTGCATACACAAAATGAAATAAAATTTGCTCCCCGTAGTAGCATACATTTCTGTATTTATGTGTGTGTGTCTGTGTAGCTGCTAGAAATAGCCAGGACCATGTACACACACATACACACACACAAATAAGCGAAACAATTACAGCAGCATATGTTTCCACTAGTATCTGAAATTAGTGTACTAGGTCAAGACAACAAGCTTTCATTTAATAAACACGAGAGCGAGAACAAGAGCACAATTACTATTATCTGTGTGTGTGTGTGTGTGTGTTTGTGTGTGTGTGTGTGTGTGTGTGTGTGTGGGGGGGGGGTGGTCTGTGTATAATCCCCGTAGGAGTGCTCCTCTGCCTGTTTAGTGTCCTTTAGTTATGGATCTGGCTTGGCTGTGGTAACAAGTCCCTTTTGAGTTGCAGGAACCAGTGTGTATGTGCATGTGTATTAAATAAGTATATTAAATAAGCACTTGCATTCATTTGTTGTTAAAGGTACAAAAAAGAGCAAGGCTTGCACTCTCGATTTGTCTTGGAAAAGCATTTTTGGATTTTTGGGTTATTTGTTTTTCTCTGTGATTCCACCACATTTATTACAATTGATTAACAGAAATTTGCCATCCTTAACTCTAAATGAGTTGATGTTTAGTCTGTGGGATTGCAGAATCAATATTTAAAGTCCTCGGCTACCTAGGAAATGTTTTTTTAAAAGGGTGATAAAGGGATTATTCTGTTTTCTAGCCAACATTATGGAGTAATGAAGACTGTGACTTGTTGATTCGGACTAGGTCATAACAGAGATACAATTGTCTTTTATAATGCTAATAACTTCTAAAAATAATATATGCAATCAAAATCAATTTTCTCTCCTTCAGCCTTTTGTAACTTTATGCTACGTGTATTGGAAGCCATTTCTCTTAATACACTCATTTATTTTTCTTGCTCTCGACTTATTTTTTAAAATTTCACTCCCCAGAAGAGCCGAGACCTTTATTTGCTGGTGTGTGATTAGTCCTCCTTAAATAACTCTTCACCAGTATGAGTTTGGCATCTCTAACTCGGCAAGCATTACAGACTCTCTGCCTGGAGTGGGTCCTGGTTGTTCCCTCTGCATGCACATGCAAGCATGCACACTTACATACATCTACCTTCATGCTTAATGTACATGTAAGCCCAGGTGCAGACACACAGTCACACAGTGTAATAATTCAGCGCTTTGTATTGGGAGATTGACTCTGTACCAAGTCAGAGATTAAGCACCTCTTAAAACATGGATCCAGTGCGGGCCAATCCAGTGTGACTGTGAAAATGCACTTGTCAAAAGTGTGATAAGTACGTAGCATTTATGTGACATGGTGAGCCAAGGCCTTTCCAGCTACTGGGAGTATTAGGCAGAATATAAAACATAGACACTTATCACACTTATCTCACTGTCCTTCAGCCAAGCAAAGTTAAAACACACAAATAAGCTGTTAATAAAAAACGACAATTTGATTCATGAATGACTTAAAAAAGGAATCCATGTTCATTTTGTACGTGAAAAATGCTTGTCATTTCAGATAGGCTTGTCCATCTCTGAAATTCTAAGAATATGCTATGAATGAGTTGGTTCTCAGCTGAAATATTTAATGTATTTCTTTCTCTGTGTGTTGCAGGTGGCAGAGATGAGCCTTCCAGCTATATATGTACCACGTGTAAGCAACCCTTCCCCAGCGCCTGGTTCCTGCTGCAGCATGCCCAGAACACCCACGGCATTCGTATATACCTGGAGTCCAACCCGTCCAGCACAGCCCTCACTCCACGCATCACTATGCCTCCGCCCATGGGCAACGACTCCATCCCGCAGTCCCCCCTCACCAACTTTCTCGGGGACAACAACCCCTTCCACCTCCTGAGGATGACAGGCCCCCTGCTCCGGGAGCCTCCCCCAGGCTTCCTGGAGAACCGACTCCCCAACACGCCACCATTCATCAGCCCGCCTCCCCGCCACCACCTGGACCCCCATCGGCTGGAACGCCTTAGCGCAGAGGAAATGGGCCTCATCTCCCAGCACCCCAGTGCCTTTGAGAGGGTGATGCGGCTAACGCCCATGGCCATGGAGTCCCAGTCTATGGACTTCTCCAGGCGGTTACGTGAGTTGGCAGGGAACACCAACAGCAGCACACCACCATTGTCACCCAGCAGGGCCAACCCTATGCACCGACTACTAAACCCCAACCCCTTCCAGCCTGGGCCAAAATCACCCTTTCTGAGCACCCCTCCTTTACCGCCGATGCCCCCAAACAGCACCACCCCTCCCCAGACACAAAACAAGATCAAGTCCTGTGAGTTCTGCGGTAAGACCTTCAAGTTCCAGAGCAACTTGGTGGTGCATCGGCGGAGCCATACTGGAGAAAAACCATACAAGTGCCAGCTGTGTGACCACGCCTGCTCTCAGGCAAGCAAGCTGAAGCGCCACATGAAGACCCACATGCACAAGGCTGGATCCCTGACGGGGCGCTCAGATGATGGACTGTCCACCACAAGCTCCCCAGAACCTGGCACCAGTGATGTCACTGGTGAGGGCATGAAGAATCGTGATGGGGACTTCCAGGGGGAAGGCAATGAGGAGGAAGAAGAAGAGGAGGAAGAAGAGGAACTTGAGAATGAGAGTCGACCAGAATCCAACTTCAGCATGGAGTCTGAGTTCTACCGGAACAGGGAGAATGGCTCTAAACCCCCCTCAGAGGAGAAGTCATCATTCGCCCTTGAGAAGATGGTGGAAGGTGGGGGGCTCAACTCTATACAGCAGTACAATAATTTGATAGTTGACAATCGTAAAAGGATGCCCTTCTCCAAGAGGTGCTCGGATGGCCAGCGGGACACTGGGGATGAGGACTCAGTGGCTGGGGAGATGGACCACCACCAGCAGGAAGAGAGGACAACCATTAACGGCCGGAACTGTGGCTCCGGTGACTCTTTCTCAGGCCTGTTTCCTCGTAAACCCACCCCCATCACCAGCCCCAGCTTGTCCAACTCCTCAAATAAGAGGATCAAGATTGAGAAGGACTTGGACATTCCCCCAGCACCCCACATCCCCTCTGAGAATGTCTACTCCCAGTGGTTGGTGGGCTATGCTGCCTCACGCCACTTCATTAAAGACCCTTTCCTAGGCTTCACTGACTCCAGACAATCGCCCTTCGCAACCTCTTCTGAGCACTCGTCTGAGAATGGCAGCCTGCGGTTCTCAACGCCTCCAGGTGACCTACTGGATGGCGGCCTGTCGGGCCGCAGTGGCACTGCCAGTGGAGGTAGCACGCCTCATCTGGGTGGAGGCCCCGGTCCAGGCCGACCCAGCTCCAAGGACAGCAGGAGGTGCGACACCTGTGAATTCTGCGGCAAGGTGTTCAAGAACTGTAGCAACCTGACGGTGCACCGGCGCAGTCACACTGGCGAGAGGCCCTACAAGTGTGAGCTGTGCAACTATGCCTGCGCCCAGAGCTCCAAGCTCACACGCCACATGAAGACACATGGCCAGCTTGGTAAGGAGGTCTACCGCTGTGACATTTGCCAAATGCCCTTCAGCGTGTACAGCACTCTGGAAAAACATATGAAAAAGTGGCATGGAGAACATTTGATGACCAATGAGGTCAAAATTGAACAAGCAGAGAGAACCTAAACCAGGTTCTCTGTTTCCATACTCTTTGCCACACTTTGACTTAAATAATAAACAAAATGGGGTAGCTGGATACTCTTTTTCTGAAATATTAATTTTGGGTTAATTTTGTGTTTTTAAGAAACTGCCAACTGAGAAAAAAAAAAGTGAAAACGGAGATCTTAACACCAATTGAAGCTGTCTAAACTGCCTCATTTGGGGTTCCTTTTTAAACAATCAGTCAGTTGAGTTATAACATATGTGGAGCCTTTAACTGTGCAATAATTTCTGTATTTATTGGATTTTGTATTTTGGCATGTGCAGGTACATTTTTATTTAGGCATTTTTAAAAAAAGAAAAGGTTTTATTTTCATTTTGCGTTACTCTGTTTTTTAAAAACCCACATGATATCCTGAGAGTTTTTTAGAAGACTAAAGTCCATTTTAAGTAATCTTTTTTGGCCGCTGCTTGTAGGAAATTGTATATTAAGCTAAATGTGTGATTTCTTGAAGAGAAGCTGAATTAAATCTTCAATTTGAAAGTGGCGTTAACTGAGAATGCTAGAATTAGTCTATTTTGTGTGATGACGATACGCGGACAACAATCCTTTGGCATTGTAGCATGAACCGACTCTAAAACATGTCAATATAATTGGATATGTAGCACTGAGTGTCATATTTGACAGTAAATATAAAATCAAAACCCTGTCTCCTCCTGAGAACATAATTACCAGCCAGAAGAAACAGATTCTAGATAAGGCAGCTGCTGACTGGTACGTAGTACCAAGCCCCAACAACGCTACGACAACCACCGTACTTCTGCTTCCACCCTCCCCACCCCCACCCCCACTACCATCTTACTTACATTATACATCCATGTATTATATTTTGCATGAAGCCATATGATCTAGGCTATATTATTTATTAGGAGTAAACTGAGCATGAAGCCATGCAAGACGAGTATGCATAGAGATCGATAGAAGAACGAGACAATAGAGTGAGCACAGGGACATCTCAGGGTGAGCTATACTACTTTTCTTTATTTACCTATTCATTCCTATGTTTCCAAAAGCTTTTCCATTTCATCATATGTCGAAATAATTAGGGACAGTTGTGTCCTCTACAGCATCCCTTGCTGCCCTCTGCCCCCCACCTCACCTCCCACCCCCGAGGCTAATGTCCAAGCTTTATCCTCATTTCAAAGTGATTATACTCATTTATATTTAAAGTCACTGCTTCTAATTATAACATCAATTAGTTTAGAGAGGGTTACATGGCAGATGCCACTACTTTAACTAGATTTCTGCAGAAAATGGAATTCTCAGATTTTATTGTCAAAATTTATAAAAATCAACATCCCTATGCATTTTTTTGTGCTAAAATATCTTACAATTTGTACAGTAAATTTTGGCTTGTATTGTTATAGTGATTCTATAATTGTATAATCTGATTAAAGAAGTCACCTCTCCAGGAAAAGGAATCCTTCAAAGTTTCACCGTGTGTCATGGGACAGTTTTTTTTTTTGTGGGAGAGGAAAAATATATCAGTGTGTGCTGAAATAGTAAGACTAATAGTAAGAAAAGCAGCATCAGTTCGCTCCATGCCCCTTTGATTTTTTATATATCATAACCCCAGTTTTCGTTAGGCCCCATCCACCTTCATTATGGAACTTTTTTATTTTTAAATCAGATCTGATTTGAATGCTGTCAATGTACGAATTCAGAGCTCTTCACAACAGACCCGCACTTTATGATTTTTCCATCCGTCCGACACACACACACAGACCTGGACAGAAAAGGTACTGAAGGGTCTAGAGCTTGGGATCTCCTGACGCTGAAGTGCCCAGGGTTGTTAGGTGAGGCTTTCCCAATGCTGGCACTATAAATTTGAAAAAAAACAAAAAACAAAACATTGGGACAGTTTTTGTACTGCCATAAAATTTGACATGAGTGTGCCTTGAATAATGATCTTCCTGTTTATTGTCTCAGACAAATGCAACATGTTTTATGAAGCATCGAATTGAACAAGAAAAAAAAGTCAAATTTTGTTAACCTAACGTGTAATTTGACATTTCAGCAGAATTATTTAAATGAACACAAATGAAACAATTCTGAGTTGAGGTTTAGGAGTACCCAGCACAATACCAATGTGTCTGTGTGTGTATATATGTATGCATATGTACATATAAAGGCACAAACATATATATAGATATATATCAAATTCCTCACCCATAAGGACAAGAGTCTGTCGTTCAACAGAAAATTCCAGGAGTGGACAAAAGCCACACAAAATGTCAAGGAAGAGACTCGACAAAAATCAGGAAATGCAGAAACTAAAAAAAGAATTTAGTGCACTCTGTCTTAAAACAAGTTTACAGTATTGAAACAAGTACAAGGGTAAAATAATATTTGTGTGTATGTGTGTTTTAAACAAACGAGTATTTTTTTTTTCCAGGTTTGCTTCTAAAGTTTCTCTGAATGCCGTAGTGGCGCTGTGTATATGGTTTCTTTTCTTTTTCTTTTTTTCTTTCTTTTTTTTTTTTTTGGTGACGGGGTTTTAGTATATATATAAATATATATGAATATATATTACATTTTTCTTGTTTACTGTAAAAGTATACCAGTATTTGTAATATTGGAGAATGCCTGGGCATTTTACAAAAATAGAAAAAAGGTTGTTTTTTATTTTTATTTTGCAGTCCAATTTAAATTGTGGGTCTCTTAAACTGTTTTTGTCACTGTAACTGTAAAAGTCTTAAGTTTTAGTAACTTTTATTCTGCCTTGGGTGTAATGAAATAAAAAATAAAGAAATTAAAAAATGACTGAGCTGTAACAAACTTGGATTTGGCGGTGGGGTGGCTGTTGGGGTGGGGTGTGGGGGTGGATGGGTGCTCCATTAGCAGATGGAGATTTTCTCCCTCAGAAATGACGGAACATCGGTTCTGCTTTTCAGGAAAAACACACTGAGAATCCTGACTTGTATCTATTTTTCTTCTTCTGGAATGGATTATTCTTCATGGATGGTTTGAAATACATGTGTAGGCACTTGCTGTCTTTCCTAAGGAGCTTGTCTTTTTGAACTTGTAGGCTATGTGCATCCTTTTGTGAATAGGGTACTCTGAGTACCTCGGGACGTCTTGCTCTTATATCGGGTGCAGGGGGGTGAGGGGGGGGTTACTTCATTCCAATGACAAGACCCAACCCACCGTCTATTTTTCCTCTCATGGGGCAGGATAAAGAACCTGATGAATTTGTACTGTTGTAATGAATCACGTTGTACAGAAGGGGATCAAAGGGTCGTTTGACGGCCTTTTAGTGACTAAAACACGAGTCCATGTTTTGTTTAGCGCTCCATTGGTTGTACATAGTTTTCTATGACTACGCTGTTTTCATTTTGTTTGACTTTGTTTTTTCGTTTCATTTGTTTGTGATTTCTAACTGGCACTGGCAGTGACTTCCTGTGTCTGGGGGTGGGAGTGGGGGTGGGAGTGGGGGTGGGGGGTTATTTTGTTTGACCTTTGTGACCTCCATGTCAGTTTTCAGGCACATGCCTCCCCCGTTGATATTTCTCGGCATGAGAACAGAGCACAAATACAAGCTGTTACAATTCTACATCCTCTGCTTGTTTGTCTCTTTTTGTTCTTTGAGATGGTCTGACAGAGAGGGCCCACGGAGACACACTGATTCCACAACATAAACCGAAGATATTATTTAAAAAAAAAATCTATTCAATTCTGCTTGAGGTTTCAGAGTCCTGAAAACAGGCTATGTATTAAACACATTTACTGCTGCTGACAGTGACCACAACACCCACAGTCATATGAATACCTGCCAATCAAAGAAGTGCCGAGATGACGATGAAGAAAACAACCTGACTTTTGCCCAGCAGTACTGTACATTCCCTTCCTTTAATGCTTTTTAAAACTCATAGCAAATAGTTGGTGCTTAGATAAAACCCTCACAGCTACTGAGTTTGCCGTCAGCAGCACCTCTCTAAACCTCTCTAAAGTTGCATTTCATCGTTTTCTTATGACAGCAGGCTTTTATTGTCAGCCACTTCCTGATACTTTCTTCTTTCCTGTTTTCATTGGCTCTCGACCTGGTCCTCCCAATCCAAACCAAATCAATTCCACATTCCATAGTGGCGGCTTGCTTTCGATTTCCTCACGTTTGTATTCAATAATAATAATAATAAAATAAAGCAGCGTCAGCATGGAGTGGAGAAAATGTCATTTTTGATCTGTAATAATGTAATGCAGGAGGGGGAGCTGAGGGGGAAGGGCTGGGGGTGTAGGGATGTAATGCTGTTTGTGATTGTCACTTTATTTAAATACATGAACTGACTCTTATGGGCTGCGGCTTGTGTTCTCTATGATGTCACCAAGATGTGGCCGCTGGACGCCATTTGCTGGTTACAGTAAACATGACCTTCAGACTCCCGCTGTCTTCTTCTCCTTTTTTTAAAAGTTTTTACAGCACGACAAAGTGATGGGGCATCAGCAGCAAAAGAGTCCATTGAGTACTCAGCCTAAGACATTCAACACATCACAGTTTACCGTTATCCTGTTTGTGACTACACTGCATTTTTTGCATGGTGTAGTCATTAACTGGATACTTTTATACATGTACTACAGGTATATATTAATTCCTTTTGAGCAACTACAATTAAACCTGAAACCTTCAGTGAAAACATGTCTACCACTACATTTATTATCAGACAGTTATGACCAGTACAGTAAACGCATCACAGTTTACCGTTTACCGATCCTGTTAATGAGCTCTTTGCTGTGGAGTCATTTACAGGATATTTTTGTGCATATATTGCATGTATATCTTAATTCCCACTGAGCCTCTACAATTAAACCTGACGCCATCACTGAAAAAAAAAAACTAGCCCTCCTCTTTATGGATGTCTATAGCACCACAACACCACAATTGCCTGTTGTTCCTTTACAGACTCTACTGCACAGAAGAGAGTGCTCTTACCATGTTAATGACGACACTGCGTTAACAGGATATTTTTACACATTTATCCTAATTCCTTTTAAATGTCTAGAATTAAATCTGGAATCCGAAGCCTCCAGTTCATTTGTGACCCATTTGTGAACCAGGCAAGGTATACTTCAACACGTCACAGTTTACTGTTATCCTCTTTGTCGTCATTAACAAGATACTTCTGTATACATATTAATATCACTATCAGTATACTTGAATTCCCTTTGAGGCTCTATAATTAAATCTTAACTTCCAGTTTATCTTGACCAGTGTAAACCAGGTACAGTATGCTGGAACACATCACACTTACCGTTATCCTGTTATAATGTGAGGATATTCGATTTTCTTTTGGACATCTACAATTATAGCTGAAAAGCTGAAGAACAGAGGGTTAGGACCAGTACGGTAAACCTCAACGCATCAGAACTTACTGTTAGCTTGTTCTTTATTGTAATAAAGTCAATATACATAAACTGGAAGTCCATTTGAATTCCTTTCGGTGTCTATAATTCAATCTGAAAACCTCCAGTTTATTCAACTCATTTCAAATCACAGTTGTCATCCACAATAGCCGTCCTTTCTCCGGTCGGCTGCGCTGATTGACAGCTCTTGTCAAAATGAGTGTGCCACTTCAGAGGTGGCACTGCTACTTGTGAAAATGTTGAACCTCACCATCAATCAGTGGCTCAATATTTTTCAATGAATACAATGAATAAATGACAAGTTTTGATCATTAAATTGCATTCAGAAGAAACTGAATACGTCTTTGGTCAGCTGATGTGTGGCTTTTCTATTTAAAGCAACACAAAACAGACAAGAAGAGGTCGTTTTTAGCTCACAAGCTCTGCCCCAAAAATCTACATTGATAGCAGCACACTCTCTAAGATAATGATTATTTGCATCATTGAATTTCACCGTCTTCTAAACAAAAGAATACACTCGGAGGCCAAACAGCACCCTGAAATAAGGTCACTAACTCTCTCATCACCTGCTTCAACGTTTCAGATTTTGATTTCATTTCATGTTTCCATTTCCACAGCAAAGAGGGAAAAAAAAAGAAATCCGGACCCACAATTAGTCCAAGGGAGGCAGGAGTGCGGAGTCGGACGAACCGGGGCGAGTTGTGATTTGGCTTGAGTTTCAAGGCAAATGGGTAATTAAGGCTTTTCCCTGGCCGGCCTGCACTTTGAAGTCCCCTACAGGGGGGATTATCCTAGCCAAGAGAAAGAAAGTGAGAGCGAAGTAATGAGACCCAATAAGGGGGGGGGGAATTGAGAAAGCAGCCTCACAGAAGAAAAGAGATAGAAAAAGTAAAAATTCATTTTAATACAGCTAAAATGATGAATCATGGACAGATGTGTATGGAAGGTAAAACAACACCCCAAAAACAGGTTTGAAATACACGATAAAGCGCTGATGTTTATGTTAGTCGATTCATTAATAATTAATTCGTCGATTGACAGAAAACCATTTTGATAATCTGTTAATCGCTAAAGTGATTTTTTTTTTTTTTTTTTTTTACCAAACATTCCCTGGTGACAGTTTTGGTTCCAAATGTGAACGTCTGCTGGTTTTCTTAGTCCTCCACCACAATAAACATCTCTTTGTCGTTTGGACTGTTGGTGGGACCAAACAAGACATGTGAAGACGTCTCCTTGGACTCTGAAACTGAGACGGACATTTTTTACTGTTTTCTGACGTTTTTTAACCAAACGATGAATCAAGATAATAATCAACAGATTAATCGATAACAGCCCTAGTTCCTGTCCTTTGGGTCCCAGTGACATCATGTTTTCATTTGAATTACTGATGTGTCTTTTGATTCAGAGAGTCAATCCACAACACTGCAGCAGAACTGCAGTCTGCATTGTGACGGGACGCCCATGTCCTCCTCTCTGCCACCGCTTCCTCATTATTAGCTCTGCAACCTGCTTTTCTTTCCACTACCTTAAAAGTGTGTGTGTGTGTGTGTNGGGGGGGGGGGGGGATTAAGTCAGACAGACACCTCTGGTTATTCAGAGGTATGGAATTATTTCAAGACCCTGACTGGCTGTCAGCGCTCGCTGCGCCTCCTCATTAAAAAAAGAAGCAACTTCAAATGACTTAAGCCGCTGGTCGTCAGCGCCAAAGCCACACTGTTGACAGGTACAGTAGGGTCTTAAGCCTTCAAGATCAACGCAGCTATTCTCCCTGACAAAATCCCACCGCGGGGCTCCTCCCCGACTGGATGGCAGAGGAATGAAGGAGGGAGGTGGAGGGGGTTTGGAGGAGAGAGAGAGAAGGGGTCAGATGAGGAGGTGTCACAGTGTCAGGAGGGAAAGCTGGGAGGAAAAGGGACAGAACGGCCAGGGCAGGGCCATTTAATTATGGCAGAGGTTTCACGGCCAATCAGGGAGGAGTCCCTCGACGTGGCTGGTAATTATTAACATTATCATTCACCAGCCTCGTCCCTGTCCAATTGATTGGCATGCCTGTTTCATGGCTCTTTCCTAAAAAGCAGCTATCACGCTCCGCGGACTCTGCCTCGCTGGCACTGTCAAATAAATCCTCATCAGACTCTTACTGAGCTCAATTTGATCCCCGATTGCAGCACTGCACACAAATAAGAGGAAGAACCGGCACTGCCTCCTCTTCAGATCCTAAATAAAGGAATACAAGGTAACTGATTGTTAGCTAAATGCTCCATACATGTAGTGATTTGACTCAACCCTTTGTTTCCCTTTGGATCTGCAGATTGTTCCGCCACAAAGCCTCGTATTGCTGTTTCTGAAATAAAGACAAAGCAGAAGCCATCGATTGATTTCACAATCGCAGCCACTTAGACAATTACACAGATGTAGTTTGTGATTATCTGAATGTATCAAAGCTTTCATACGAGGGAGAAAACAAGCAAAACAATAAAGAGAAAGCTAAATGTGACGGCGATTTCTGCTCTGCAACAAAGTTGAGATTGTGGCATCTTATGTGTTTTCTTCCCTTTTTTAAAGCCAGCGGAGTGACGAGCAGGGTGAGTTCTTTAAAAGGAGACAGCGGGAAAGAGAAAGGGAGAGTTGGTGGTGGAAGTACTGAAGGCACCGTATAAGAGGTGCGTGGCGTCTTTTTGATATTCAGATTCGCCTGCCTACACACGGCATTATGACACATTTGGATGATCGCATTGTAGGATTAACGGGCCTGCCTTGTCATTTTCAACAACAATGCCACGATTTAGGGATGCTATTTCTCACACGGCGCTCCGCATTAACGCCCGGCCCAAAGATTTACATAAATCTTTGTCTTAAGATGAAAGCGGAGTGGGGCTTGAGACAATGAAGTTAAGCTTTGGAAATAGCAGAGAGAAGAGAGGAAGGAGAGCCGTCACCGGGCGTTGGTGGCGGAGGGATGAAGAGATGGAAGAGTGGGAGGGGGGGGAGAAAAGTTTGAGGATAAATCAACCAGTAGTCATGCTGATTTGAAGAAACACTGTGCCCCCTCCCATCCTCGCTGGCACCCATATGGTAGAAATAATTAAAAAAAGAAGTGAATAGGGAAGGAGGAGGGAAATTTGCATTTCCGATCTAAGAGGAGTTGTGCTGGGGGGGTTAGACAAATGGGGGTGAAGGTGATGAATGCATGTGTGATTTAGTGTTGCATCGCTGAATGAAAGGCTTCGTCTTCATCATACAAACTCTGGCTTTCTACCCCCCCACCCCCCCGCCTGTCCTCTAATCTCCTGGCCTGCAGCAGTCATTGGGAAAAGTGCCCTAGATTGTTGCGCCTCCCCCTTCGCCTTGATTGGATTCATCCTGGCTGATTGGGAATCTGCTTACATTAAAGGCAGCGAGAAGAAAGATAGCGTCAGATAGATCTGACCACTGAAGGCGATTTCTTTTTTGCTTTGAAATAGAGAGGAGGTTACGGGGGGATAAAACAGAGACTGTAGGCCAAGAGAGACAGTGAGGGAGAGGTGAAGCACGAGTGACACTATCAGCACCGCTATCACTCTGCTCCAGCCTTGTTTCACTGCCTTGATTTCACACACTGGCCATGATTCCGCAGCTGAAGCCTTCCACCCTGTGTCCTTGCATCTGATCCAATGTACCGCAGAATATGAAAAATCATACATCTACTAATAATAACGATCACACAATAATCATTTTTCAGTCAAATATTACAGATTCAGCATAGGGGGAACATTGGTCCCAACCCTCCAACCTGCTGTGGCCTACAGGCGGATGCACCATGGTTCACTTGAATGCACAGTGTAAATACACACTGAGAAACTGGACACATCACACTGTACTGTATGTAAGTACCTCTAAATTACACTTCAGTATTTCCATTTTATGCTACTATTTACTTCTACTGCTAAGATTTGACATTAAACAATATGATTAGCTCCTAAAATACATTCCTGTCTGTTAAAGATGAAACGAGTGGTTCCCAGCCTGTTTGACCTGTGACCCTGGGCCCCTTATCGCGTTTCCTCTCAACAAACCATCTGACACGGTCATTTAAATAGCTGTTAAATAATATATTATGGAAAGGTCCAGAAAGAGTTTTGACACTTCGAGTACATTTTGCTGATGAGACTTGATTTGAATGAAGGTATACAATGAATGACGTGTATCTTCCTCACATCTACACATAAACATGTACACACATAGACTTACATTTCTGTAGGTCCACAGTATGTTTGAGTTTTTCTACTGCAGTATACGTGTGTGTGTGTGTGTGTGTGTGTGTGTGTGTGTGTGTGTGTGTGTGTGTGTGTGTGTGTGTGCCTGCACACCTGAATGTCAGGGGTGAAGGGATTGGTACATAACATGATATTTAAACCAGCAACAAAAAGGTGACTGGTCACTGTAGCTTCTACCCGGGTTCTTCTTACGCTTTACTCCATTAGAGTTTGTAATAATAATTTAAAATGTATTAAATTTAAAGCATTATTTAAAAAAAAAAGGAATACTGCTTTAAAGAAAACATTTTAATCTAATGTTCAAAGAATGTTTTAAGGATGTTTATCATTTCAAATTGTTATGGTTTCACCCCTGTGTGCCTTTATTTTGAAGTCGTGTCTTGTGCTTCCCGCCTCCTGTCTCAGCCCTGAGTG
>LKNJ01003151.1:102652-114232 GCA_002120245.1 Maccullochella peelii | reverse complement strand
CTCATTTTGTCTCTCATAGTTGAGGTATACCTATGATGAAAATTGGAGACCTCTCATCTTTTAAGTGGGAGAACTTGGTGGCTGAGTAAATACTTTTTTGCCCCACTGTGTATATCTTTTGGATCGTGATTATGTGCTGTAATGCCACCAAAAGGGCACAAAGTATTTCTCAATCTCGCAGATCTTGAGCGATCATATTTCAATTTAAAACTCTTATAAGAGTGCACTGATCTGATTATGGATTCAATTGTAAAATGTCCCAAGGCTGCAGCGTACTGAGGCCCAAACAGCGAGACGATATGAAACAACGCGGACGAAAGAAGCAGTCAGGTGGAGACAAAATCAGCTGTAACAAAACACTGAAGCTCAGTGCCGCAGAGGGAAGAAGAAGAAGGTTAATGGACGCCACCAACGAATGCTGCGGGGAGGTTTAGCTCTACTGTGGCGGAGCCGGCGTGAACATTAAATCCAGACTTTCCAAAAGGTAGAAGAGATGCACAGTAAAGCTGCCGTTCATAAAACAAGGTGTGCTTCAGGTAGAAGAGAACGGCTGTTCAGTCAGTCAGTGTGGAAACATGCAGGAGGAATTAACGTGCAATTAGGAGAGAATTAAGACAGGTAGGCGTAGTGTGGTTGAGACTGGTTGGACACACACCATTAGACACGTGTAAAAGTGGATTTCCTGCAGAGAAACAAACAAGATTAAAAAGGTGCAGGGTAAAGGATCAGGGGGTGGGGCTGGACGTATCGGGAGACCAACCGATTTTACATTAAATATGTCACCATGTTACTTTTCATTAAGTGCTTATACCTTGCTGCAAGAGCTAGATCATCAGAAATTAAAAGTACATACATAATGTGTCTCTAACAGATCTGTGATTAAACCAGCTGGGGGTCAAACAGGAAGCAGGGTTCCTGTCTTACAGTCTTACCTTCAGCCATGTCCGGCGCCCTGCCCTGCTTCAACAAGCTGCCTGTGCAGAACGACCTGGTAGTCAAGGACGCAGCCGACCGCAGCAGCAGGAACCTGCAGTCCACATGATGACAAAACAAAAAATGCATCCTCCTCTTCTACTTAAAACCATCCAAAGGCATCTGATTGGTCTTTAATGCTGCGCTGCTCACAGTGAACAGCTGAACAGATTCATGCTGCATAATGTAAAACTTGTGGTGTTACCAGATACTTCAGTTCTGTTCAGCAGCTTTGCTCAAACTTGTTCCATTATAAACACACAGTTAATCAGTTAATCCAGACGCTAGTTCTTACGTAATAAAATGACCATACCTCAAAACTGCATTCCCACTTTTTAAGTCTTTTACTCCATTACATTTCAGAGATATTTCACTTAACATTTGTATTTTCTTTAGAAATAAGTGTTGAAACCACAGATCATATCTCCTTTTCATGCAAGAGTATAAGATTGTTTTGTATTGATTTTAGCAATTGGCTGGCAACTGTAGTTCCATCATCCGTCATCTACAACTCCTTTTTCAAGAAATGAGAATACGTCGTAGTTTGGAGTTTAAATTATATATTAAATGTCAAAAGGCAATGACAAACATGTAAGCACCATTTACACTTTGTTATTGTAATAAAGACTATATTAAATTAAATGTTTGATATTTTTTCCATAGTTAAATTAACAAAAAGATGACAAAATGCTTCCTGTTCTCTTTCTAATGTGGATAATATGTCATGACTGTTTGCGTATGAAACTTTTACTCTCATTACATATGAGTTCATAAACTATAATGCATGTTTAAGAATTTAAACTCCATACTTTATACACCAAAGTATATGAATTAGTTTGACCTGCTACAGTAACTTTACAGTAGTGTAACACTGTATGGAAAAGCATATTTCTCCATAGTGAAAAACCTCGGTACAGTTTGCTGTTAATACTCTTTGGGTACTTTTCCTAGCAGTGGTATGAACATGACACACCCTGTATGGGCCTTGTTATATTCCCAGGTGGAGCTGGTGTCTTTCATTTATACAGCAAAAAGCCATAAAACAGCTCTTTAAACAAAGTACCAGGACAAATCATGTAGTTCACAAGCATGCTTAGCATTCCTCCTAGCTAGCATGAATTAGCTTGCATGTAAATGTGCTAACGGTTAGCGTTGCTTCTGTAATTAGCAAGTCCCAGGCAGCAGCAGCATCAACACAACTTTGAACCACGTTTTTAATCACACCGACCTCCGTGAGAGCATTGTAGTGTCCGGGTGTCAGCGTTAAAGGTTCAGGGGTCTAAACAAAGCCGGCGGGCTGAGCAAAAAAGGAGGAAAATGACAGATTTCTTCTCCAGGGCAGTGCCACTGTACCCGGTGACAGGCAATCAGGACCGCAGGACGGCTTCTGTGTTGGTATTCGGCCCCGCCCACTGCGTCATGACGCAAGACGCTTAGTCCTGGACTTTATCGCCCTGAGTACAACCTGTCAGGCATTTCGTCTTAATTGGCAGATCCATACCTGTGTAAGAGTATGCAAGTATTATCAGCAGAATGCTTAAAGTATCACAAGTAAAAATACTCATTGTGCAGCAAAATGGTCCCTGTCAGTGTTTTACAATTATGTCTGATGTTTCTGGATTAATATTACTTCTGCATTAATGTGTATGTGGCATTTTCCAGCTAATCCAAATTTCTCCTGATGACTAAATTTGGAGATACAGAGTTCACAGGACAGGAAGGGGGTGAAAATTTGAAATCTGAAAAGTGACTGTTACCAAAGAATGCTGCCTCCATAGTATTTATATAGGGTTCCACTTCCAAGTTTTTGTGGCTGTTAAACAAAAACATGTGACACCATAAAAAAATATATTAGGTTACAAATTTAGTAGCCACTGGTAGCCAGTAATGTATGGATTATGTCACATACACTGTCGTATTTTGTGTTCGTATCATGGAGTGCCACATGGCTCAAGAACGCAGGTTTATTTCAGTTTTTCTGTGACTTTGCAGCACTTCAGTGGGAGTCGAGCCAAACAATTCCCAAAAAACATCCCTGCAAAGATATGATTTGTCATCAAATAACAGAAGATATTAAGACGATATGAAAGCACACTGAAAAAAGAGACAAAATAAAGGTTTGATATGAAAAATAATACTAGTTCTATCACATTTTAAGTAACAAATTGCTTTATTAATGTTTTGGTTGCCAGGTTGTAAAAATCACTCTAGCATCACATGTACGTTGTCTTTTGATTCATCATTGTAAATACAATTTTGTTTTCCTTATTGTTTTTTTCTATTCTAATTTAAATATTTGTTTATACATTTTCTGTGTGTGTAGTGTGGAGGGGTTACAAGTGCATTTAATTGTGCAATCCTGTATTGTATAATGACAATAAAGCTGAACTTTGAACCTTGATCAGGCAGACACCAAAGAGCATCTGCAGACCAGCTGCTGTTGTAATAACATTAAACATTTAGATTCGCAAATTACTCAAGATTTATCCACTCTGGAGGCCATTTTGGAAAAGTTCTGTTTAACCAAAATTCACCAAAATGTCAATTACCATTTGTCCAGTCTGAGAAAATGATCATCTCGGATTGGGTTTAGAGACAAATGTATAGTAGAAGTTCTGCATTACAAACTTGCATTATGGGAAATGGATCCAGTGTTTTCGGGGACTAATTGTCAGAGTACCTCGACATATGCTGCATCAATTTTGAAAATTCTTTTTTAAGATTAAACTCTCACCTAACTTTGTTGTGCACTACTAAATTGCTGGCATACCCCTTTAAATATAGGCTCTGAATATTTCTTCCACCAATGCATAGGGTTGACATAGCCTAACTTAACCTTACTGCCTGTTAGTGTTTAACACACCTTAAAGTATATGGAGTAGTCTTTCCAGAACCCTCTATAATAATTGTTCTTAACAGTTAAAGGGACCAACGAGACAGAGTGCTTTTACATTTCCTACTTGAGTACATGTTACTTATTTTACTGCTAACGTTTTTAGAACTCGAGGCCATTAAAAATGCAAAACTTTTACTTTAAAGTAAGTAATTTTATAACGTGGAATTACCACTTTTACGTAAAGTATAAAATATTTTTCCAAGTTTCTGCCTTCGACATCATAAACAAAGATCCTATGACAGACTCTTCACGTGAGCATCCCTTGTGCCCCGATTGGATACAGAAATGGCCAGAGGGTGTCGCTGATTCGTCAGAAATCTGAGAGCGGTGAGGGCTGACCAATCGCATTGTAGCGCGAGCTGGCTATAAAAGGCGCGATGTAAACAAAGGAGACGGCAGTTGAACGGCAGCGACCCAGCCGAGGGTGATATTTACTGAATGTTCTTGACTCAACAAACGCGTCCGGATCAGAGGCTGACTGTCGGGAAAAAGCCACTCTGAAGCGAATGAAGAAACATCTAATCTTTCACTTCACATTCAGAGGACTTCTAACGAGAGGAAAAAAGAGTAAAAGAAGAAAATGGAGTATAAATTACGAAAAGCTGAACCCAGGGACGTGTCTGATATATTACGACTGGTGAAGGTAGGCCTAAAACTAGAACAGACCGGTTAGAAACTCCATTAAAATTATATTACTCGATATGAATTAAACAGCGGCTTCCCCGGCTGGAATTGAGTTAGCTAGCTAATAGTCGGCTAAACCCTTAGTTGACAGTTACACGAACTGAGACTATATTGTAACACTAATATGATTTATAAAGTCAGACGACGCCAGAAGCGATGAATTACGCCGTCTAACGGTGACGAAGTGGTAGGTGGAAAATGTGCGGAGGATATCCGAGTGTCAGATTAGTGTCTACGGCCTTTTGTTTACAGCCAGGCGACTCATATCCGGTGTGACTGCTGGGTCTCCAAATATGGTCCGTCCAGCTTATGTTCTTATCAAGGCTGACCCTGATGAAGTGTTATTCTGGTTGTGTAGCTGCTACATGACACGAATAACATAACTAGGCCTGCATCTAATTATTGGAGTTATCGATTACTTATTTAGTCTATAAGATTTTATTTTTTTTTTGTTAAAAATTAGGACACTTTCTAAATCCCTTTAAGCCCCCACTGTTTAACTTTAAAAAATATTAATTGGTGCATAAAGTTTCTGTTTTTAAATTAAAATGCATAACGTTACAGTAATCACCACCTTGAGCAGGAGTAAATGAAAAGCATGCTATTGCTGATCCAAAGAGAAGTGTGCAATCATGTGGAATAATACGTAATTTAAAAGACACAATCACAAACGGCAGTGATATTATTTCTAATAAATATAGCAGGATTGCTTTCTTCGGTAACGGGTAGGAACACCTACCGGATCGCCTGGCCTCTGCCAGTCAGCTATCGTAACAGTAGTGTGAACTGTGTCAAATGATGGTTTAATGTAGGATTAGGATATTGGCCTAAACTGGTAGATATCTTCTTTTTTTCGAAATCTTGGGGGCAGTTTTTGCCCCTTGATCCCGGTTTTTAGGGACAAATCTGAGATTTCTTGGAGCATTTTTTCTCTTTGCCCTCGCTGATTCCCGACGCTGAGGAGTAGAACATTTTTAGTGTCAGATCAATGTATTTATCAACAGCTATAACTGTATAAGCAGTTAATGAATGCTTGATCAGATAATATACTATAGTATAGCAATGCTTTCTTTAAAAAACGAATTCAAGGCGTCAATATCAAAAAGGTGTTTATTTTATGTTTATTTATTAGTATCAGTTGGGTGCGAGTGTCAGACAACCAATATCTTTAGAACTAAACATTAACATGTTTCCTTCTTTCTTTCTTGTCCCAGGAACTGGCAAAATACGAAGAGATGGAGCATCAGGTGACACTGACTGAAAAAGGTGAGCTTTTAAGTTACCTCTATCTGTAAACACAAATTATCAGTATTCCTCGTCTCAAGCTTGACTTTTTTTTTTTTTTTTTTTTTTACGTCCTTGCAGACCTCCTTGAGGATGGATTCGGTGACACCCCGTTTTATCATTGCATCATCGCTGAAATCCAAGGAGAGAACAGCAGTGACGGTACGAACCACCACACCTCTGAAAACAAGAACAAACAAAACTATGCCGCCCCATACCGCCTATACAGTGTGTGTTTCCTGTTTTTGTGTAATCACTGTAGGCGCCACCCTAACTGAAAGCTGCTGCAGCTGTTTGGCTGCAGGTGCTCACTCCTTTTGTGAACAAGCTCAGATGCAGGTCTAATGTATACATCATGCTGCATTTCGTAACCCGACATATAGCTTCAAATTGCATCAGAAAATCTCATTTAAGATACTCATTAAACGTTACTTCACTCGGCTCACCGTGTTAGCAGTCAGGTGTTCTTGACAAAACGTGGCGCAGACCCATAGTACTCCATTCTTATATGTCAAGTTCATTTTTACCTTGACAAACATGTGAAATACGCAGAGCACAGTCCCAGTAATCACAGCACACACTGGCCTACAGTTAAGACAAGATTAAGGGTGGAAAATTCACATGTCAAAGCAGCACAAGAAGTAGGCTGATGCATTTAAAAAAGTATTTCAAAAGCTCTATACATGAAGTACTCTACATTATAATGCCTTAGGCCATATACATGAACTGTTCCAGATATTTGTGCAGAAGTAGTTCTCAGTCATACTGAGGTAAACGCAGGTAGCTATGCCGTATGTACTATACATAATAAAAATATAGGTATAAAAAATGGAAAAAAAGATTATATAGCCGCAGGATACTGAACTTGTGTCTCTCCAGATCCGAAGGTGGTGGGTTTTGCCATGTACTACTTCACTTATGACCCCTGGGTTGGCAAACAGCTCTACCTGGAGGATTTCTACGTGATGGAGGAGCACAGGGGTAAAAACAACAACTCACCCAGTCCGGTCCACATCCACCTGCTTCTTGGCTGCTTCTTTATTAATGAGCTCTCTTTTCGTCCTCTGTCCAGGGCTGGGCATCGGGTCGGAGCTCCTGCGGCACCTCAGTGATGTGAGTATGTTTACTGAACCAGAGCTGCTGGTACAGGCGCAGTGTCAGAACAGAATCGATATTAAAATCATTATTGGCCCGGCTCCCGAGCTCTGAATTGCCGCCGCCATCTCGGATTTGTTCAGCAATTCAATAACAACATTCAGCAATCAGAGCTGAGTATGTGGGATAAAACCAGGGGACGTCACCGCCACGATCATGACAACATGACGACAAGCGTGGATGAGACTGAGTCAAACTTCAGAAAGAACTCTTAAATCAACATTTCTCTAAATAAATGTAAAAAAAAAAAAAAAGTTAAGCTAACTGCTTCTAGCAACCATGTTTGACATAAAACTAAGGAGACAGAAAGATTGGAAAACCGACGGGTAGTAAAATATAAACATGGTTTAAAGCTCAAAATAAAATGAATAGAACATAAAAGAATCTATCAGAATGGCACTTCAGTCTCCCAGTGTTGATCAATAACCTTTATCTTGTCTCATCGCCATGTTAATGTGGAAAAGAAGAACCCAGAAGGACAATTTAGCACATTTAAAACACAGAACGAACGCGCATCAGGAGCTCTTTCTGTGAGAAGGAAAGGAGAGAAAATGAAGCGCTACTAAAATCTAACGTGGTTAAAAGCACAAAATAGGAAAAGATGATGTCAGTCACTCACTGCTGTATCCTTCCTAAGAAAGTGATTAAAATATTTAAAGCACTTTGGAAGTTTAAAGTTGTACATTTGAAGACAAACAGATTTTTAGATATTTCTTCTTGTACTAAAGTTTCGTTTTCATTTGCTGTTGGGGCTCAGCAACTCATCCAGGTGTCAATCATCTGTTCTTTATCGCTACTGCAACGTAGATTTGAATCAATGAAAAAACAGCCAGTGAAATGAGAACAAGTCGGATCGTTCCGTCCATTTTGCTTTCAAACACCTTTTTAGTTCCAGTTTCGTTCCTGATTTGGAGAAAATGGCTCCATTTGTAGAGTTTGTGTTGCATATTTAACAGAAAAGTGGCTTTTGTTAACCGGCGGTGTGGAGTTCAGCCAGTCAGGCTCTAATAACACTAGTGTGTTGCATTATGGGAAATGTAGGATTCAGTGTTTTTGGAGCTTGACCCATTTAGAGACTGAAAGCCTCTGCTGCTTTGATCTTCTCCACACTTGAGTGAGACCCCCAACTTTTATGGAAGTGCAATGTTGACTCACTGGATTAAGCTTTAACCCTTTAATCTGTCGTCCTTCCTCCAGCTGGCGATGAAGACCCGCTGCACCGGCATGATGTTCGTCGTCGCGGAGAACAACGAGCCGTCCGTCCAGTTCTACAAGCGGCGCGGCGCCGAGGACCTCTCTCAGGAGGAGGGCTGGAGGCTCTTCAGGTTCGACAAGAACAGCCTCGTCAAGATGGCCACTCCGGCCGAGGAATGATGGAGGTCCAGCGCAGAGGAGGGAGGCGAGGAAACACGAGAGTCTGACCAGAGACGGAGGGAGAGAGTTTGGCTGCTTTTTCTTGACGAGTCATTTTATTGAATCTGATGTTGTCTCCACGGTAACTGTCAGTCATGTGTGAGACGTGAGGGTACATGGTGGTGGCATGCAGCGGCCTGCTCGGGCATCAGTCGGCCTCTCTGCGTCGGACTCCTCATTTTCTCTCCATTCAGACAAGAGTTGATTGATTAAAGTTCAGCTTTTTAAAAAGGGGAATTCTGTTTCACAGTATTATGTTTCTGTATGTAGTTCAGTCTTGCTAAGCCTTTAGTTTATTGCTAATATGTCACTCTGAATCAGTTATTCTAACCTTTAATTAACTATTCTTTGTTAGTATTTGATGTGCAGCAACACTTGATATTACTTGAGTTTGCAATAAAACAGTAACTGATAACATGTTTTGTAGTTTGTCTCATCCTTTAACCAACATGAGTTAAGTCGGTTTGCTAAAGTTACTTAACAAATGTAGTTTGTATGTAGATTTTTCTTTTTCGTACACTTTAATCTGCTTGTCCATTCTTCTCTGGAGGTTATATCCCCAATAAGTCAATGTGCAGTTACACATTTCCTTTCCCTAGCTAATAAAATATCTGCAATAATCAGTCTGCAAGAAAACCTCCCGAACTTTATTTATAAAAAGAAAAACTTTAGCTAAGAAGTTAATCAGCCTTTTTTGCTTTTCTTACCTCTGCCAGGTAAAACCAGGGCTTTTTGCAGTGTGTCAACAGCAAATTAGCCCCTTCATTTGATTTTAATTGGTTACAGTAAACTTGGTAGCCTTTCTACACTTGAATCGATGCATTGGAGAGCGTCAGTGATGTTTTACAGCCCTACTTGAACTAACTTGTACTAAAAACTGTTTTTAGAGAAGTACTTGCATCTTTTATTGAAGTGAAATTAGCGATACCACAGTGTTGAAATACTGTTACAAGTAAAAGTACAAATGTATTAACACCAAACTTAAAGAACAAACAGTAAAAGTACTCATTATGCAGAATGGCCCATGTCAGAAAAATGTATATTATATAACTGGATCTGAGGCATGTTGGCCCTTATCATGACACAAGATTTAATTATTCCAGAAGAAACCTCTGCGTCATAAAGGAGTTAAATCACCTGCAGTGAATGAGTAAAAATACCAACGTTACAGTCGGAAACGCAACCTGTCCCCAAAGCGAACGCTCCCCTGTGGGTGATCTCTCTCGGGGTTTCACCTCAAACAAGCAGCTGAATCTCTGACTGTGTTGATCATTTAGGCTCCAGAATAACCTTCAGACACACACATCTGACCTTGGATCCACCTGCGGGTCTTGTTGCGGTTCAATTGTTAAACTCTGTTTAGTCAAACATTCACCAGAGGGGGGTTAAGGTGGCACTTCTGCAGGTCACTGAGTGTGATTCCATGAAACCAGGTAGAATTGTAATAATCCCTGTGCACAAATTAGTAATTTGTTCCCCTCGAATCAATAATTTGTACACTTCAATTACTTGTTTCCCAGAATTATAAATTTATTTTTATAAATAAATTATTATTAAAGCATTATTAAAGCAAAGTGAACTGAAATTAGAGGTCGTGGTAAAGTTTGATCGCCTCAGTGCAGCGCTGCCTTTAATTTACTCAGTTAATTCCTACAAATTATTAAGTTATGCATACATACATATCATTTATCCTATTTTTTTACGCTTTTGGAAATAGTTTGAGCACTTATTGTTAACTCTCTGCTGGCCGGCTTTGGCTGTTAGACATGCTGCAGTGCAATCGTTAAATTCAAATTATACATAAAGATAGAAACGTAACTCCATAAATAACTAATAACTCATTTTTATTGATTCTTATATATCTTTAAGTGTTGTTTTGTGTGATCTGATGATGCAGAGCTGGAGGGGCGAGTAGGCAAACACATGCTAACATGCTAACAAGCTAAACCTACATACTACATTTACATTAACGTGTGAATAAATTAGCAGGCCAATGTTAGCATGCCAGGAAACTAACAGTGTAAAACTCAAAATTAAAGCTGGACTAAAATGAAATAAAAACTGAAAGCCGCATCATTTGTTGCTCTTAAACTGGATAAAGTGAATGACGTGTTTCTTTGGAAACTGAAAACATCCAGAGATTCAGAACAGACTAGCAGTAAAAGCTGGTAATGTTGTTACCAGAAGCTCCCACGGTCACCACGTCTGTCTCTGAGCACACACGGCGTGTTGCGGTGAGTACTGGACGTGCTTTCCACTGAAGGATGTGAGAAAACCTTGAGATACTTTTGCTACTTTGTTCACAAACGCTTATCAGCAAGTACAACTGAATATTTTCACAAGAAGAAGATTTGAGGAACCTAAACAGGAACAAGAATGCTCACATGTTCTTTTCCTTTTTGTCGAGTCAGTGACAGTTTGAAATACGCTGTCATGGTTTTAGAGATTTAACAGGTTTTATTTCACTTTCAGTGAGGAAACAGCTGCTTTGGCTTCTTTGAGGTCAGTCAGTTGTCTCATGCTGCTTTAAAAACTGCATTTATAGCTGACAAATGTTTCCAATCAAGTTTTTTTTTTTTTAATGGAGCAGGGTAAACCCAAGTACACTTACATCATGTCCTCCACTCTGCCTGCAGAAACATGACATCAGAGGTTTGATGGTAAATCAAAAGCAGACAGAGAAACAGAAGAGGACATGACATTAAACGGGAATGTCAGCACAAAGACTAACGTCAGCAGCACTCGTGTCTGTTTTTAGAGAAGTACTCACATCTTTCACTGAAGTGAAAGTAGCGACACCACAGAGCACAAATACTCACAAGTAAAAGTCCTGCATTCAAGATTTTACTTAAGTAAAAGTACAAATGTATTAGCACCAAACTTAAAGAACAAACAGTAAAAGTACTCATTATGCAAAATGGCCCATTTCAGAAAAATGTATATTATATAATTGGATTATAATTATTTATGTATTAATGTGTAAATCACTTTTATCACGGATGGGTTACTGAATTGGCCTAATGGGCACAGGCCCGGGGCCCAAGGGGTCAGGGGGCCACAAAGAGACACATACAGACCCCAAAGAGAGGCAAAACAACTATAAAGACAAACAAAATGACCACAAAGAGACGCAAAATGACCACAAAGACGCAAAACGGCCACCAAGACACGCAAAA
>LKNJ01003151.1:287-101551 GCA_002120245.1 Maccullochella peelii | reverse complement strand
ACGCAAAACGACCACAAAGAGACACACAATGACCACAAAGACGCAAAACGACCACAAAGACGCAAAACGACCACAAAGAGATGCAAAATGACCACAAAGACGCAAAACGACCACAAAGACGCAAAACGACCACAAAGATGCAAAACGACCACAAAGAGACACACAATGACCACAAAGTGACGCAAAATGACCACCAAGACACGCAAAACGACCACAAAGAGACACAAAACGACCACAAAGAGACGCAAAACGACCACAAAGATGCAAAACGACCACAAAGAGACGCACAATGACCACAAAGAGACGCAAAACGACCACAAAGACGCAAAATGGCCACCAAGACACACAAAACGACCACAAAGAGACACAAAATGACCACAAAGACACACGCAAAATGACCACAAAGATGCAAAACGACCACCAAGACACACAAAACGAGTAGAAACGACATGGCTGTAGTGTTTTGGGGGTGGGGGGCTTTATAGATGTCTGTCCCCAGCAGCCCCTTGTCTCATAATCCGTCCATGACTTTAATGTTGCAGCTGGTAAAGGCTGGGCTTATTTTTTACTATAGCTTGTGAATTTCACCAAGGGATCAATAAAGTCTCATCTTTATCCTATAATAATAATAATAATGATGATAATAATAAGAACTAACTAATATATTGGTAGTTGTACAAATGTAATGCAGAAAAAGTACTGAGATGTAGTGAAGTAGAAGTATAAAGTACAAGAACCTCGTGTGTCTCGTTCACCGGTGAACTTTCTGCGGGGTTATCTTTACACTCAGTAGCTACATCGGTTGTTATATGAGGAAGTGCTGCAGTGGTTTCCTCAGCCACAACAACAGGACGTGACCTCCGCACACATGACGAGTCTTTACGTTTTCCTGCGGCCTCGACTCAGAGAACAAACGCACCTGTTTCACAAGTTACGAGTTACCTGGATATCTCCGGGCTTAACTCGGGTTTTCTGGCATCACACAGCTGGCTCGCTTTTAACCCGGAGCAGATGTTAACCTACACGGCAAAATCCGTAAAGTGACAAGTAATAAAGAGTTTTTAATTAATCTATAGAATCACTTTGCTGCTCCAGGCTTCCCGTGTCCGCTCTGGTTTTAAACCAGCTGCGTTATATGTGCTCACGCTGGTAATTAGCTCAGTAAATTAAAAATAAAATTCATCAGAAATTAATTTCCTCTCTTCACGCCTTTATATTCACACAGACAGGTTCCTCTTTTCGGCAGCAGGTCGCACTTTTAACTCCTTTATCACTTATTCATATCAGTTTGTTCATCATGACAAAGAAGCACCAGAATGTCATTATGAAAAGTAAACGTTTTATCCCTTTAAGTTTACCTCGAATTTTATTTCCATTAAGTACAGTACATGAGTAAATGTACTTTTAAAGTTCCTTTCCAACACTGTGAATTCCTAATCGCTCCTGAGACAAACATACACGAGTGTGTTGGGATAAATAACTGATGAAGAAAGGCGTCACGTCACTCAGATGCCAGATTTAATTACACAGCATTAAGATAAAACCTCATACAGTATATACAGTGCATTATCACACATTCAGTTCATTAGTGAGTAAATCAAGCTGGAACACACACACACACACATTATTTGGCCCTTTACTGGACGTAAACACAACATGTGGGGAAATAAATACATACTAAACACTGAATGATCTTCCTTGAGATATTATTCTGTTGAAGCTGCACTTGACAAAGTCACAGTGGAAGAAGACAAGACACTTTAGATTTACACCGTTTAGTCTGAATGAAACTCGGCGTCTCTACAGTCAGAGAGGAACTGAAACTCCGGAGCACAAACGCTCTTCTGTGTAGCACACTGGTGATGTTTTCCCTACTTCTTAAGCTAAATAAAAACATTAAATTATCTGAAAAATGCAGCATCACAAAGCTGAAAACAGGCCTGTTTGCACTTTACTGACTAGATGTTAACCAAGATATTAGCGTGTCACAGCTGTCTTGGTGTTGTATAAATGTGGCTAATAAATGTGCATAATCGCTTTCTTTCCGAGAGTTAGAGGAGAAGAGTGATGCACTCTCAAGCCGGTTAGCTTAGCTTAGCATAAAGACTGGAAACAGGGGGAAACAGCTAGCCTGGTTCTGTCCAAAAGGTAAAACGTGTTAATCAGTGAACTTTCGAGGTGGTGGTAGGATGATTTTGTTACCTTTAGACAGAGACAGGCTAGCCGTTTCCCCCCATTACAGGTCTTTATGCTAAGCTAGGCTATATTTTGTATTTACCGTACAGACATGATATTGATCTTCTCTTCAGACCCTCAGCAAGAAAATTAACAAGTGTATTTCTTTAAAAATACAATCCTCTAAATGCGTCACTTAAATAACAGAAAATGTTCTAAAAACTTTACATCCAGATGTGCACCAAAGACTCACTTATAGAGATATTCTACTAACTAACAAATAAAACAGACTAAAGACATAAATGACCTCAGTAGTAGAGGTAGGAACTGGAAAATTCCTTCTAATAGTATTTTTGTATCATTGGTCACGCTCCCTTTGCAACTAATAATTACTTTCATTATTGATTCTTTTCTTAACGTTTGGTCCATAAAAAGGTCAGGAAATAATGACAAATGTCCAAGGTGACGTCTTCTAACAGTTTAATAACCCACAGATATTCAGTTTACTATAAAGTCAGACAAGCAAATTCTCACATTTGGGAAGCTGGAACCATCAGACCCATCAATTAATTTACTTATTGATGTTTCAAGTCTCTCTGTACCACTCTGTGAAGCTGTGCAGCTCTAACTGCTCGAGGAAGCGCCCGTGGCAGATAGGGTGGATGTTTTGTTGCCAACAATGCAGAAACTTTTCGTTGACTAAAAACAGAAACTGGATGAGCTGATGTCAACGAAGGACTTAGCTAGGAATGATTACAGAGGAGGAGCGCAGAGGAATATTCCAAGAAGCAGATCAGCAGAGATCTCTGGATAACGAGAACATGATGTGAAAGGACCTGCAGTTATCCAGAAACATGAGTGAACCTGCTTCTTGGAGCCGGCGATGGTGGAAACACACAGAGGCACATTCAACACACTTGTTCCTGGTTGTTGAGTTTGGCGGTGTGTGAATAATTCATCTACAGGAGTCGCACAGGTGCGAGTGTGTGTCACTGGATCAGGATGGAGAGGTGTGTGTGTGCCATCTCAGCTGGTCGGGTCGTCGCTCTCTGTTCGCTCTTTCGTCTCCAAAAAAAAAAAAAAAAAAAAAAAAAGACAAGACACAAAAGTCAGAACAGCCGTTCACATCAATACACACAGTAACTCGAGCGCTGCAGGGACGACGTATTTTTTTGTAGGCCAACCCGGAAGTTTCCCTTGACAAAGAGCCAATGGGATTTTTCCATTGCCATTTCATGCTCTTCCCTCTTCTACAGAAGCCTTTGGGAAAGTCTGAGTTAGAACAGTTTGCAGTATAAACCCAACGAGGCTGTGAAGGCGTGACGACGTTTAACGTCCCCGACAACCTCTGTAGTCTCATTTAGCCGCTTGTTAGCAACCGCCTTTTTTAAGACACGTAAAAGCTTCAAAAGTCACGAGTGGAGTATTTACTGAGGGATTTTATGTCGTATAACAAAACGTGAAAATCTCTTAAGCTAGAAACCCACTGACTGCCAGACGAGGGAACAGGAAGTGCGAACGTGCCAACTCATTTCAGGGTTTTAGGACTCAGTCCTGCAGCTCTCTATAAAACTTTAAATATTTGGAGAAAATACTGAGACTCACCTTCTTTTTGCCAAACGGCGGCTCTTTCCAAAGAGTCTCCAGGGTGACGCGGCCCTGCTGAGCCCAGGTGTACGCCGAGTCCCGACTCACCTGGTGGAAACACAAGAGAACATCATTGGCCATTAGCACACACCCGGATGCCAAATCAGTTAGCCAATCAGAAAGAGGCACACGCTCTAAATGAGGGGTGCGTCAGTACATCATTGTTGGTTGTAGAAGCAACAAAGTTCACTTCTGTCCAGCAGAAATGATGCTGGGTCCAATCAAATGTGACTTTCTGTTACTCTAAAACTTTGCGACCACTTCCTGGAAAGTTCTAGATGTGGCATTTAAAGATGTTAGTATAATCAATACAAACAGATCGGACCTTCACTGAGCAGACCATTGACATCTTCTCGGCTTTTTACATTGTTGGATTTGGAGGAAAATATGATGGGTCGCATTACACCAGAACGCAGGTAGAGGGCGCTGTTCCTCCAGAGCAAACAACTTTCAGAGTTTCTGATGACGGCAAAAGGAAGTGAACGAGCGATGGAAAACTTTACTTCGAAAAGGTTTTACCTTCTTAATGAAAGACAGAATAAATCTGAGCGACGCGGCAACAGGAAGACTAATTAATTATACGTGTGGATAAGAGATTAGAGATTACTGGTCCACTTCACCGTGACTTTAATCCAGCCACACATGGAAGAAAAGAGGGGGACAAACCTTTTGTTAAACACACGTTTGGGTATTTTTCCTTTAACCGACAGTTCACAGTAGATATGGACATGAAATATGGGGAGAGAACAAGGCAATTTACATCTTTTGGACTTCTTGTTTTCCTCATAATGTGTTTGTGTCTTTTTATGCAGTTTGAAGCAATTCCTTCAATCCAATCCAGTAAAAGCAACGACCTTGAAGAAAACAAAAAAAAACACGTTGCAGTTACGCCATCTTAGACGCCAACTTTTTATTAAAATCCAGGTTATCACAATTACCTGGACAATGATATGTTGAAGTTTAGAAATGATAAACATAGGACCTTTATAACCACAAAAGATGACTTTTTTGGGGGGAAATGGGCGATTGTTTTTAATGAGGGACTGAGGGAAACTACACACCGATACTAGTGAGGCTCTGACTGCACGTACACGTCAAAGAAAGGAAGGGAAAGCCACACACTTATAATCTTTTTCATTTAAACTCTAAACATCAGTGTTTTGACAAACAGTGACATGTTGCCAAAATGTTAATCTACAGGACTTTGCAGCTTTCCCCGTCTTTCTTTGATATTTTAAACCCCTAAATGAGAAAAATCTTCTGACTTGCAAACAACAGGCTCAACGTCTGCTTTTATCTCGTCAGCTCATGTGTTTTCATATCTGCACCCAGCCCTGCTCGCCGGTCTGGTCTCCGCATGCGTTGTGATCGAATCAGGGTGCGTCTGTGTGTTTGTGTCCGTCTGTCCTTCATGTGTCTCTCTCTGGGTGGAACTACAGTAAATTAAATGACCCATACATCAGTGGAAATTAGAAACACAATTCACAACCAGGAAACACAACCCTTTCCTAAAAGGAAACCAGTCACAGATCAAACACACACAAACACTGATACGACACCAACTATCGCCTGGAAAGTTTAAATCTATGTGACGCCCGTCAGAGTTACAGTTTATAGGCTCAGGGTGTAATTTTCCTCTGTGGTTTCAATTTTAAAAAGCTCTCCTATAATTCCCAGAAGATAACTACCTACCAGGAATAATTTGTGCCTAAAAATAAATGTGTTTGTCACTGTTCCTGCTTCCACAGCTGTTTCCTGAGTATATTTCAGTACTGAGAGGAACATGGAATAAAGAGGTGAAGAAAGATGCAGGTTTAATCGTTTTGCTGACTTGTTAACTGTCCAGCTTATAGGTCAGTGCAGAGCTGTAGTGTCCTGTGGGGTAAAAAAAAGCTCTCCTTTTCACTGAAACCTTCTAATTTAGACAAATACAACAAAGCGACATGGTCAGAAGTTAAAAACAGTGAATAGTCAAACTAAAAATATCAGTAAATGGTGAAACTTTACACTGAACCTAGTTGCAAAATGCAGGAGGTTTGTGCAGCTTTACAGTTACAAAACAACTAAAAGCAGCGACGCTTGTTATTTAAGATAATTTGAATTTGAATTTACGGCAGCCAAGTAATCAAGTCCTGCCACTCCCTGTATCTTGGGTGAATCAGACAGCCAAAAAAATGCAACCAGAAGAATTAGAGATAGCAGGATCTGTACTCTGGAACTAGCTGCTGTTCTCACTGGATCAATAAAGCAACAGGTCATACAGAAGACAAATCTGTTGTGGCGCTTATCTGATCTCCGATTTGATTTATTTGATTTGTCTGGAAGGGACAGAGCTCACTGATCAACAGATAAAGACCTGTAAATCAGTGCTACCATCAGTGCAACATCTGTGAAGACAAGCAAACCTTCATCCATATGTTTGTGTTAGTTGGCCTGATTTACATGTAGAAGCAGAGTTGGGATATCTGGCACAACTTCACCTACTTCCAAAAAGGTGCACGGAGACGGGAAAGTCTCTTCTGATTTACTTGTAGCTCCAGACTGGCTGAAGCCGGGACTAGCTTCTCTCGGACACCATCGAGCGGCTGTTTGTTTACACGTTTGTTTGCCTCTCTCATGTCCCAACACGGGGTGGAACCCGCAGAGACGTTTGCACGTTACACGAAGCACGACTCCAGCATAACAGAGATGCATATCTAACAATAACAACAGTCATTCCAGCTGACGGTCCGCAGTTATAAAGCTGATTCAGGGAACAACTCTGATTATATTCAGGGGCGTACAAACATGTTGCATGAAACAGCAGCTTTACACAGACGTAGCTCTAATGTATATGAATGTTCATTTATAGAACAGCGAGGTTGCTGAACGCAGCCCACTCACTCGCACCCACACGTTACTGTGTGTGGGAGCTGATATATGACACAGTAGCATAAACACACACCTTGAGTAAGGACGCAGCCTGCTGAGGGTAAAACATGGAGGCACTCAGGGCCATGAGACCAACTGGAAATACCAGTCGCTTCACCTTGGAGCCTGAAAGAGACACAGAGGTGTTTTTACACAGGTGTCAGAGTTAAAAGTGAACGTTTATTGATTTAATAACTGATCTCAAAGAAAGACAGACAACAGCCCCTTGGCTGTTTGAGTCCTGATCAAGTGCAGCGCTCTTTAATCTTCAATCAACCCAATTTAAACCGACAGTTATCAGAGAGAGGGGGGGGTGTTTATTTTATTTGTCACATCTGCATAAGAAAAACTGCGACAAACTTAAAAACGTGATGATTTTCAGGCAAGTTTCTGGAGTTTTTTCTTTGTTCTATTATTTCTATGTGGATTTACGGACGTTTATTAGATATAATCGATAACAGTAGTAGTAATGTAAGAGTTTAAGTGGCACTGAATGATCAGTATGTTTACAATGGAAGAAGAATCAGATAACTTTATCTTTTGGTACACAGGTAAATAACCTGTTTGCTTACTTTTCTTGTACAGACTTGTTTCTTCATTGAAATTAATTGAATATTATTGTCTATTAGTATTGGTTGGGTATTTTCAGGATTTGATGTAAATCACTTGTTGTTATTATGCCTTATTGTAGACTCACAGCTGGCATATAATTCAGCCTGATTCTATGATTTATAATATAACTTCACCTGGAGACAGCGTGCCTTGGTTTTTCCCCCATGGTTGTCTGCACCACTTAATGTCGAGCAAGACTTCCTGGATGTGTTTTTCATGTCTGTGTTTTAAGATTTGAGTGCTCACTGTGATGCTAATTGCTGCAATCTAAGGGCTGAGGCTTTTAAAGTTACCATAATCACCTCCATGTCCTGTGTGTCAGACATACACCCGTCTCTCTCACCTCATGCAGTGTATCTTTGCCTCACCCCCCCCTTCAGCTCTGCCACAGTTTAAAAACCTCTCTGGTACACATCAACAATCATACAGGGAGAAATATCCTCCGAGGCAACATGTCTGCAGTCACAGACACACCAGAGTCCTCAGAAAGAAGATGGTTTGAAAGTTATGTTTGCGTTTCCATAAGTGTTCTCTGGAAGTTGGTGAAAGGCATTCTGGGAACCGCGTCGCACTCCCTCGTTCTACCCGTCTGACCTGACTTGTCCCCCTGAGGTGATGCAGGCAAGTGTGTGTTTGAGTGCAGACGTGCACAAGGTTACCTTTGGCCATATAAAGACCCAGGAAGCCACAGAAGCCCACCACCGCCACACTGGGGTAGAGGTCAGGAGGAGGGTCACTGAGGAACTGGTACACATCTGAAAAGTAAAATAAATAGTATATTCAAGGACGATACATCAGTGTACATGTGGCAGAGTAAGCCAAAAGGCTCATTTTCAACTGTTGTCCCTCAGCGTGATGTTAAATTAGCCACTAAAACAACAATAAAACACACAACATGAAAGAAAAGTAGGACGTGTAAAATGCAGACAATGAACACAAACCAATGAGAGAGCAGCAAACATGCAGCGACTCTGTATGATGGCAGGTCAAGATTAGATGCAAAGGAAGGGTAAGATTGACATATTGAATATTTAATGGAAGGATGTTCCTCCCTCTTATCCGTGATCTGGTTCTCCAACATTTCTCTGAAAGATGAATCTGGTAAACGGGGAAGTTAAATATTAACACAAGCGTCGTGAAATGTAAGAGGCCATATCCAGGAAGTATATCACAGTGAAGGAAGGTTTTAGGTTTGTTATCCAGGACTTTGAGAGCTTGTTTACATGCAGATTCTTCAGGCTTTATTATTGTATCAACAGACCAGTATGTTATATGTGGAAATAAATCTCAGCAGCTTCAGGTGTCAGGTATTTTCAGATTAATCTAAAATTATTTTGGTTACATTTTGTTTGTTTTCCTGTTTTTTTGGCTGAAATATCTGAAAACGGAGGTGTTGTCTCACCTGTGACTGTTGTTATGGAGGTGCTGATTGTGGGCTCCACAGTCCTGTATACTTGCTGGGGTCCAAAGATCATCAGTCGACACAGAGAGAGACAGAAGAGCCCGTTACTTTCATCTGATAACAATTGTGTTCACGGGGCTGAGAGGCTCCGATTTTAGATTTTAGGTTCAACCTTTAGTTGGACTGACAAGTCAAACTAAAGTTTAAAGAGTGTGAAATGACTGAAATGGTCACTGACCACCTGAAACCAGGTAACAGCTATGTTCCCTTTAAGATCATAGTGATTAATTTCAACTATTTTATGCACTTCAGCCACATGAACACAGCTCAGATGCAGAGCAGAGGAATAAAAGAGAAATTAAAGAGACAACCAGTCAACCATATGTAAGTAGTATATTTAATCATTTATTTATTTTACATAAACTAATGTTTGGCAGCTAAACGCAGTTTGTTGATGTTGTTAATAGCTTGTAAACGCAGCAGAAAAACTGAGCTATATTTATAATTATACAGCACAATGAAGCAAAAAGCTTGTTTTTCATGTATGTGCCGACTATCAGAATGAAGACATCAGTCATGTCAATGTTACAGCCCTAATAATAGTATTTGTACGTGTCACTAACCTCAACTTTCTCCCTTGCAGCCTGGCCCGTTTGCTGCAAAAAAAAATAAAAAACAGTTTATCTTTTGCCACCCCTCCCTTTTTTTTTTTAAACCTCACACTGAGTCGATCAACAATCAGTCACAAAACAGAATGAAATCATGTGTATTTTTCCTTACATGATCAGAGGCTGAAGGTCCCAGCTAGCTTTGTCTTTCCAACATACTGCTTTTTAAAAAGATATCTCCTCGGACAGAGTTCAGGATTAAAAACATGCCCATGCTTTCCTGCACGTGTGAATATGATGAAAATGCTGAATCATGCAGGATCAGGGAAGCCAAACTGATGCGGTACGAGTTTCATGAGATTTTCCCCAGACTGTCACACCAAACTGCATGATAAATTTGACCATTTTTAACTTTGAACACATTCCTCAAAAACTGTCTCTACCACACAACAGCAAAAATGCAAAATAATGGAAAATGCTTGGTAGCAAGGTGGAAACATTTTGTTAGGTATGTCTTCAACTGTGGTGACGAAGTTAAGGCTTCAGCTCAAAGAACCAGCATGACAAAAACACACTTGTTGCCCAACTTGTTGCTCGTGTGTGTGTCCCTTGTTTTCTGTCATTATTCTGGAAATAAAAGTGATAAACATCGGCTGCGGTGTGCAGCTGCTTTGCTTCTCAACTCATGTGATTGTATTTTCTGCAGTCATAACAACTGAGCAAAAACATTGACATCGCACATCAGGACAGCTTAAGAGTTGCTTAACTGTGGAAGTTCCAGGAGCTTGTGAGGAATGTGAGGAGACAAGTTTGATCATAATGTATGAACATAACGACACCAAATCTATAAAAAACATGTAACTGGTGTAAAGTGTAAAAGCAAGATTCGACCTCAGCTGGACATTTTTTGTACTGACGGCCACTGAGGGCAGATTGGTTTTGATATATACATGAATCAGAGAGATGACTGTAAATAGATCTTATAGATTTGAAAGCTCTCCTTTCTTTGAGCAGCTCACAACTTACAGAAATAGTCAGGTTTGATTTGGGAATTACTATGTTAAAGTATAGAGAGAGAGAGAGTGTTTAGAAACTTGTCTGGTGGAGTTTTGCAGTCATACCTGAGCGTTTCCACCCTAAATACCAACGTGCATAAAACCCAAAGATTTATTATGCTGTTATTTCACTTCTTTGTTGACAGGAGACGAGGAGTGTCAGACATGAACACACCTGACACTGGTTGGTGTACGGTTCGGCCCATTTCCTCAACGATGCAACGCTCTGCTCCAGCTGCCCCGCCTCTGGCTCCACGTGCCGAGGCTCTGCTTCAGGACTGGTGTATAACGACGGCAGCTGAAACAAACAAAATGAGAGTCGGTGAAACGGCCCCACAGTCAAGACTGAAAAAGGATCTGTACTGACTGATTGATTGATCATAGACTAAACAGTTTGGAAGAGCGATACATGCTAGAATAATGACTTTTGAAACACAAGCTGCATCAACAACTCAGTTTCTGTTGGCCATCTGTGTGAAGTGGAACAGAAGATGAACTCTGAGACCAGTGCTACACCTGTACTTGTTTTCTCTGTGGGGAAGATAAATGTGCTCCTTGTCTCAGTCTCATACAATCAAAGACAAGAACACAACTGATATTCTGAGTGGATCAATTATTGGTTTTTCAAACAATAACAGATGAAACAGAGAATGCACCGATATAGGTAAATAGCATTATCTTATATTTTAATATTAGAGACAATATCGCACACCAAACTATCTCAACACTTCACTGCTTTAAAATATAGTGTGTGTGTGTGTGTGTACTTGCTCCTTTAGTTAATGTTATTTATCTTATTTTCATGTTCATTCATGAATGTTTACCGTCTGCTTACACTTTCAAAACCATAATCACATCTGTACATTTTTGTTTAGCAAAAGTTTATCAATACTACACTAATACTAGTACTGATCTATGTAGTATTACAATACCTCAGATTTCTGTATTATAACTGGTTTTTGAGTTATGTGACTTGGCTGCTGTAACACTGCGGTTTCCCACTGGGATTAATAAAGTAATATATCTTTCTATCCTCCTGTCAGTTATTGATTAACCCACCTCATCGATGCTCAGAATAGGCAGTGGGCTCTTCTTCTTCCCCTCGCCGGCAGCCAGCACCGAGCCGCTCAGCAGGCCCGTCACACCCGAAGCTCCGACACACAGCGACACCTGGCGGCACACCGGCAGAACACACTAACTGGCAGCGACGATTAAGCTAACTAATAAAGTGCTAAATGAGGCTGTACTGTCAGTTTAAACACTTTATATACTAACTCAGACACTATAAACCACGAGAGGGAAATAAAACACGCGTTTTAACGTCACGTGCTCTTTAATGAAGAGGGAAAAGGTTGACATGTTAGCGACAGCAGCTAGCATCATGCTAACGTTAGCTGTTGACTAATTTAGCAACGTTTGACTGTCTTTTTGTTGTAAAACGTCAGTGTGTAACACCACAAGACTATGCGTCACTACATGACAGCCACTGTTTCAGAAGTACATCATGTTTGAGGTGACAAAAGGGGACAATCGTTAAGAATACTTACCACTTTCACATATGACATTTTCGTCCGGAACACTTCGCTTTTCTACGGTAAGCCGGAGAAGTGACGACCCAAACAGCGCATGCGCGTTTAACATAAATGTGAGGTTAGTATTCATTTTTTACAGTGTGGTACTAATATCACACTGTAAAAATACCGTTACAAGTAAAAGTACTGCGTTGAAAATGTTACTTTAGTAAAAGTATGTAAATGTACTATTATTTAGATTAATTTCTCCATTAATCGATTGATCGTTTGGTTTGTGAACATTTTGAAAACAGTGAGAAATGCCGTCACAGTGACCCAGAGCCCAAAGTGACACCTTCACAGTGTTTTGTTGTGTCCAACCAACAGTCCAAGCCTCAACATTACTTAAAAAACAAATTAAAATAATTTAAAGGAAACCATTAAATGTTTTTACATGAAAAACGATAATCACATAACAATAATACCGATATACAATTTTAATAAACAGAAACACACACAGATATAAAAGCACTCAGGCAGCCAGCTGAAAGTTGACCAATATGAACATTTATTTCTGGAAAGAAGTTACAAATCGTTTCCAAAGAGTTTCTACTCAGATTATAAGATATGTTAATCTGATTTTACTTTCTTTTTCAGATACAGTCGTTGTTGCAAGGTATGTTTTTTTTATTTTTTTAATCCTCTATTCTGTTTTCCTACTGACAGACTGAAGACTGGTGGACTAAAGGATGCTGCGCTATGAATGAATGTGCCTCAAATCAGGACAGTAGTACTTTATCGGTTACACTTTTCTTCTTTTAACAGCAACATGAGAGGAAGAGGAGGAGGAGGAGGAGCAGCGAGAGGCCTGCAGAGAGGCCTGCAGAGAGGCCTGCAGAGAGGCCTGCAGAGCGGCAGATGTTCGTGATATCAGCTGCAGAGTACAGCGAAACGGAGGAGACACGGAGTTAAAGAGGATGGTTTCCCAACCAGACCGACTGGTGGGTTTAGCATGTGTGACACTTTCTGGAAGGGACCAGAAAAAACGATTAAAAGTGATTAAAGATCTTGAAAACGGATAAAAACTACAGTTTTAAGTGTGAAAAACAACAACATGAAATGTTTTGAAGCCCCTTTGAGACAAATTTGTGACTTGAACCTGAAAAACGGAAAACGTGAACCAACTTGAACAATAAAAATGTTTGAAAGCAGAAAAAGAGTTGCAGTTGTTACAATGGCTGCATATTAGATCTGCAATGATTAGTCAATCGAAAGAACATTAATCTGCAACTATTTTGGATAATCCAACAATCGTTTCAGACCTTTTGTAAAGCAAAGACACCAAACACTTGCTGGTTCCAGCTTTTTAAAATCTGAGAAGCTGCTTTTCTTCGTCATATCTGACAGCAAATAATAGACCTTTGAGTTTTGGACTGCTGGTCAAACAAAACAAGACATCTGAAGACTTCACTTGGACATTTTTCACTATTTTCTTTGATATTTTATTGACTAATCAATTAACTGATTAAGAAAATAATCAGTTGCAGCACTAACTACATTTCTTGAAATCATTTTTCGCTTTCAATCATTTCCCCCTTTGAAAACAAAGATGCATTATGACTTCTCACTGCTGAGGCGACGTTAACGTGATTTCTACCAGAAACCCCAGCGGCATCGCATGAACACTGGAAAGCTGCGTCCTCAGACCTCGAGAGGTGTGTGTGTGTGTGTGGACAGCAGAGACATCATTGACACAAAGAAACATGAATTAAAGGACAATACCGGAGTGTTTTTGTATCAGGAAGAAATTCAAGTCTAATCCCTCTAAAACATGCCGTCTACAAACAAGTTTGTATTCAAGAAATGATGAAAGACCTGTAAATTTAACACCTGGTGCGAACAGGAAAATGCAAAGTTGCTGGAGACGGAAATAAACGGACCTTAATTTTAAATGACACCATTAGCCTCCTTTTAAAAGTGTACCTGTTCATCTGTTAAGACCCAACTCCGTTTCCACTACAGGCTTTTATTAACCCTTCCTCTTGGCAATGTCAGTCAGTTCACACTGGAAGAAAGACCGTTCTCAAAGCATCCATTCATTAGCCACATGCAGTGCTGCTGAGGTGGACTGGACAGACGTCCGGGGATGAAACAAGGAAAGAGGTACAACTTGAAAACAACACGATTCACAATGAAATTCTTGTCATAATAAATAACCCTATACTGCATAGCTCGGTGAAAGCAATACTTCAGAAAATAAATAACTTAAATACACGGCTGGCATACAGAACTGCATCAGTGTGTGCTCTAGCCCTTTTCACAGTTGGCTCATGAAAAAAGAAAAATAAATATCTAGAAAGGAGAAACATGGAGCAGGGCTTGCTGGGCTGCAGGATCAAGGCGCTGGACTGCTCAGGTGTGAAAGCTATACAGTACATTTGACAGCAGAAATTTGGAATCTGCTGTAAAACCGATGCGACTGAAGCACTCCAGGTGACATTTCAACGTCTGAAATGAACCCAGCTGACTGCAAAACGCTGGTAGAATTCAGCTTTGGTGGACATACTGGTAAAAATCATCTAAAACACTGACTGGCTGGTAATCGTTTGAGTCGTTCACAGTTGAAAGTTTTGTTTACACTGAGCTCTGTTGGCTGAATAAGAGGGTAAACGAGCTGAAATTCAAAATACACAGAACCTGGTTTTTGTACATGACAAACACGAAATGTGTAGATCAACTTACAGGCAAATAAACAGCGGGCCTCAAGAAGAACCACTCGTATGGAAAGATCAGCTCTCAAGTGACACGTACGAGTGATTTCAGAGGATTTGTTTTGCTTCTTTTTGTCATGAACAGTCTGGCTGTCTCTGGACCTGAGGCCATAATGCCTTCATCTGAATGAATTTGGAGTTTAAATATGATACTGAAATGAAATCAAAATAAAATATATAACTAAGACAAACCTGATGCAAAATTAAAAGTTCTGTTAACCATATTATCATAATGGCTCCCAATTTACATAGAGGTTTTTTTAAATGTATTTGTATGATTTTTTCTTTGCATATTTCAGCATCATCCTCTCTTATAAACACCTGACTAACATCACCTGCTAAAGGCTATAAAATCATCTCCTCTATTATCTCTGACTGCCTGTCATATTAATCACGGACCGCGTTGCTTTAGAAAGACGTTATTTAGCTTCATGTCAAATCATTCCACGTCGTTAATATCTGTACTAATAATATTTTCTAATAGTCTCAGGTTGCAGCAAAATTAGTTTGTTCATTTCCAACAGCAGGACGTGAAGCTCTGCAGTGTGACAGTCTTCTTTTTACTCTTTGGTAATATTTTTCTGAATGAATGCCTTCCCAGAAAACGATAAAGTGTCACAGCCACGCACCTCCTCCTCAACAGCCGGCGTTCATCAGGCTGAAACAAGCGACTCACGACAAGTTTGTGCAGTTGAGAGTTTGGTGAATTCGTACGAACAAAGCTCTCAGAAGTTCAGGATACGAAAATGTTCTCGCATGAGGCCCAGTGTTTCTTAAATATTTTAACTAGCTGCACATTTTATGGTGGGAACATTTTTAGTTCCCCTTGACTCGTCAGTCAGAAAAGTTCATTTCAGACACTGCTAAATGCCTGTAACGTTACAGCACGATGTAATACTACAGCTGCTTTGAAGGTTAGCTGGTAAACTGTGCATTTACACCCAACAGCCACGATAAGAACCGATAAAGTGCAGGGAATGTAGACGAGAGTGAATAAAGCACTGCCAGTGACTAGACGGATGCAGGGCTGCTCTGAGAGAAGATCTTTCCTTCATGTCATCTGAAAAACAACATCCTTCGACGTTATCATACAGCATCATCACTGAATGAAGAACCTCGTGTACCATGTAGTGTTATGTTTTTTCCCCTCAATCATTCAGCTCTCTCACTCAAACAGAGGGGACACAGAAAGACACGGTGACGTTATATGAACATGAGCACAGTATGGTGGATATCTGGGAGTAAAGAGCAGAATTAGGACCAAAAGCTGGAACGCACTGGAAGCGAAAAACTGATTACTGAATTTATGAATGAATAATCCGACAGTTTACAGCTGGTAGCAGATTGAAGAGTCAGCAGCGTCTGTAACAACATCTCTCTCTACAGTCTGCTTTGTATATCTGGAGACAGGCTATAAAAAGTTAGCTACACTACAGGATATAGTGTTAATATTTAGTTGACATACCTGATCGTATGCTTTAACTTGCTGTTATACATCTTAAAGGGTATTTTTTGATTGTTTGCAGTTACGTTTTCGCTTTCACTAACCTATTTCTCAATAAGAGCAACTTTATTAACGATATACAGGATGTTGGTTTGCCTTTAAATAGGTCAGAGTCTCACGGTGCAGGCAAAAAAACCTAACTCTGACTTTGTGATACAGGTTTGTTTGACTGGTGAAATGTAAAAAAGGTAAATGCATGAATCTGTCGCTTCCAGTGCGTTTCTGCAATAAGCCTGACTGGACAGCCTAAATACAGTAGGTGAGTAGTAGAATAGGAAACTGACCACAGTCCAAACATAAACCAGCAGAATTAAACCTTTTTTTCGCCCCACAAATATTTTTCCTTAATTTTCTGAGAAAGCTAATTCTGAAAATGTTCAAGCTGACTGTTAACATGTGACGTCTCGGCACGCCACGCTTCGACTGGCTTCATTAAGAACAGCAGATCTATGGCCCGGCCATCTTTTCCTCACCTTGGGTGAGTGCTGGTCTCTAGTTTAAAAGCCTGCGCATCAGTAGAGTCTCCCACCTGTAAACACCTGATCTCCCAGCGGGAGACTTCAGTCCTTGAACAGTGCATTCCCATTTCTATAAAAAGGAGGCTTGTTGTGGAGCAGACCTCAGCTGCAGCGTCTGACGTGCTCTAGCACATACTCTGGGAAGTGCAGACTGCACACCTGCAGACCGTCCAGTTTGCAAGGCATCCTGGGATACTCGTCCTCCTTCCACTTGTTTTCATCGGGGTCGAAGGTGAGGATGGAGTCACTGTAGTGGCCGTTGTAACACAGGCCGCCCAGCACCATGATCTGCCTGTCCAACACTGCCACCCCGTGGCCGCTGCGCCCAATAGGCATGGAGGCGAGGATGGTCCACTCGTCAGTGTCCGGGTCGTACACCTCGGTGGACGGGCAGCCCTGCGACTCGAAGGAAGCCCGCAGGATCACGCACACCCCTCCGAACACGTACAGCTTCCCGTTGTGAGAGATCATCTTGTGGAAGCAACGGGCGTAGTTCATTTTGGATTTGTTCTCCCAGCAGCTGGCGTGGGTGCCGGGCAGCAGCGGGCCTCGGCCGGCGCGTGTCCTGTGTGCGTCTGACCCACCTGAGCTCCCTCCTCCTCCTCCTCCCCCACCACCCGCCTCCCGCCCTGGATCGAACACGCACACCTGTTTGGAGGTGGAGGAGGAGGTGATACCGCCGGTGATGTACAGTTTACCGCTAAGGACCGTTCCCTCGTGACCGTACTTGTTTACAGGATACGGGTCCACGAACTCCCAGCGGTCCTCTGTGATGTCATAGCGCTCTGTGGAATAGAAGGTCTCGTCTCGCGTGCGGCCCGCTACGGCGTAAATAAACTTGCCGATGACGCCCACAGCGAACTCTGACCTGCAAACAACAAACACCATGAATATGTATCGACAGATGAATAATTCATTCAAATAATGTCGGCGGGGAGTCGGTGAGCATCTGCAGAATCACCTTGAAATTAACACAATGTGACAACGAACCAGAAAAACAAAAAGACCAAGAAATAAAAACAAACTGCACGGGTCAGAGCCCACAGTGCGACAAACAGCCAGAGCTTCAGGCTCCTCTGACCTGGGCACAGACATGTCAGCCATGCGCAGCCACGAGTTCTGTCGGGGGTCGTAGCGGTAGACTTTGGATGAGGCGTGAAACTCCCCGTCGGGCCCCAGCTCCTCTCCACCCAACAGGAAGGCAAAGTTGTTAACGATTGCCAGGCAGTCCGGTCGCAGCGGTACCTGAGGCCCCTCCAGCTCCCACCACACCTGAGGGATTAAAACACAGGTTGGTGAAGCGGAGACAGATTTCAGATTATGTGAAACAATTAGATGGAGTTGGGCTGGGAATTGTTTGAAATGATTTAATACTAGCGTCAATATGATACCCGAGTCTCGGTACAAATACAAAAACACAATACTTTTTCTGACACCTTGATCTGAATAATATAAACATGTTTTAAAAAAACAAAACCTCTTTTTTCAATCTTACAAAACAAATCATAAATGTTAAATGGCGTCTAAACACAGCTGAACAACAACTTTGCCTAAAGGAAATTCTAAAAGTCTAAAACTGACAAATTTAAACATTTGATGGCAGCTTGTATTTTGGGATACTCGGTGCGACAGACACACTGTGGTCTGGAGGTTAGATGCTCTGAGCTCTAATAACAGACACAACTTAGTGTCCTCTTCTAAAAGAAGGTCAGAGGTCATGGTCAGCGACACTCAAAGACACTTCAGCAAGATGAATGTTGAAAATAAGTCTGCTCTATTATCTTCACACACGGCCTTGTAGGAAGACAAATGACACCTTTGGGCGCTGCAGCAGCAGGATCTTGCTGTTGACCATACTGTGACCGATCATTCCCCTGAAGACAGCGGTCTGTGGGCGGACGGAGCGGATACGGTTGGAGCGCGTCTCCACCAGAGGCTGCTGGTTGACGTCATGGAAGTAGCTGAGCGCCTGATCTACCTCCTGCCTCAGCTGTCTGGAGTAACGGTAAAACTCTGACGTCTTCACCTGTGGCGAAGAAGAGGAGGACAGAAGACAACATCACTAAACCTGTGGACTCCTGTCAGGGAAAGAAACTGCAGGACAACATTACCCTCAGCTGCCTACATCTAAAGAGGACATTTGTCAGGAAGCAGAACTCACCTTCTCAAAGATGTTGGCAGGAGTCATGAGGCAGAAGCGGATGGACTGCACGATGGTGTCGGTGTGCCTCCAGCGCCGCCGGTCGTGTCGCAGCCACCCCTGGACCGCTTCGTACAGCTCGATTTCTGGGAAACGACTCAGAGCATCGCTGTTCAAGTACGCCTGGTTCAGAGACAGAGCGAAAGAAGGGAGAGAAAAAGACTGAATTTAGAAATCTCTGTCATTGGGTGACCTGTGAATGTTTAACGCCAAATGAGGTTTGAGGTAATTTAGAAACTGTGTCACCATTAGATGGTTTGTCCCCCAGAGAGCGCTCACATTTTTTTAAACTGTAAAATGACCTGCTAAGTATGTATCTACGCATCACAATTAATCCAACAACACAAACTTCCAGAAGTGTTTGCATTTATAGCTCTAACTTTTCTGTTAGCAATCTGCTGCGTTAAGCGTACAAACAACAACCACCAAACCTGCAGTCTCTCGAGGCTGAGGTAGGACAGGAAGTCGGGTCGGCTCATGAGGGGGACAAAGTTGTCGAGTAGGAAGTTGTCGAGCTGCTCCTGGACACCCTCCACGCCCACGCTGAAGTCCTCCAGGAGGCGCATGACCTCGGCACAGTTCTCCAGACAGATCTTGGCCAGCAGGAAGGAGCAGCAGAACTCCACCGCCTCTGTCAGCTGGACGTACATGGCCGCCTGCCGGGACAGAAAGAGAAGGGAAGCACAATTATGATGCAAGAACCAGCGCAGGAAGCATATCTGAATGGTGGGCGTACGGCGTTACCTGAAGGATCTCTTGGACGGTGGGCATGCTGAGCTCCAGTGAGCCGTAGTACATGAATCGGAGAATGTGGCCGAACCCAGCGGCTGTCAGCCCCTTCATGTGGATCTTGTCCTGGTCCCTCTCCCTCATGTCTGCTGTGAACATGACCCGGAAGTAGTCGCTCTGGGTGGCCAGAAGCGCCTTGTGGGCCTGTAGGAGGATGGAGACACCAGACGGACACGCGTTTACATAAACAACAGCGCAGCAATGTTACGTATTCTACGCATCCTGCAATGATATCACGCAGAACTTGGACATGTCTGTTACAGATTCACTCATAAAATGCGTTACAGTAAACATGTTGAAAATACAAACTCATTTGGTGGTTGAAAATATTCTTAGCGACATACAAGGTGGCAAAAACTATGTGAGGTGGCTGTAAAGTAACAAAAAACACATTTTATTCTCATAGAGAAAGGTCTTTCCATTAAATAGTCCTGGCTTGTATGGACTAGATTGGAAGAGACTTCTCTCTGTAGGAACGAAAGATGTTTTGTTACTTTACAGTTGCCTGACGTCGTTTTTTCCCAGCTTCAAAGTAGAAGATGATTTCCTTCCATCCAGTGAGTTATATTTATATTTTCATCATTCTTCCTGTAACAAAGTGTATGAGCAGATCTGTGACTGAAATGTCCAAGTTCCCCTGAGACGTCCCTGCAGGACTGTGATATGCAGTATACGGTCATGGATGAGGACTATTAAACACAATGCATTTAAAGCAACATTCATTTGTGCGCTTCTTCAGCTTTATTTGTGTACCTGGAAGTGGTGCTCCTCTATCAACAGTGTGACATCGAGCAGCAGACGCTCCTCGTACAGCGCCCGGAAGCCCGACGACACACTCCCATCGTGTACCTGGGACAGGTACACCTCCACATCTGCCCCCGACATAACACACCTGGAGGCATGAAGGAGAGCAAAGTGCAGGAGCAGGTGGGGGAGGGAGACAGGGTGAAGTAAAAATCACAGAGCGTTAGAACAGATCTATAAGGCCACAACACTGAACTTGGCTACAGCTGTCTAGCGCGAACATAAAGCAGGGATGGACTAGAATTAACATGAATTCAGCAGCAACACTGCGAGACTCTCCCAGGAAAAGATGGTGTTTGTGTGCTGCAGAAAACAGTAAGTCTGGGACTGGGAGGGCATTCACTAGGACACTCAGCATTAAAAGCTCAGCACTTCAGCTGCTGCATCCTAACAAGCCGTTACTCTTTCACAGCCAGTGTGTGTTTCTGCGCTGACGCACTGGGGAAATTCCCGGCTCCATTGCAACACAGTGAGGTTGGTAAAAATAAAGAGAAAGACAAGAAGTCCTTAAAAAATAAATAAATAAAGCAACCCGCGTGTCATTTCATCCAATTTCTTCAGCATCAAAATACACAGTCATGCACACACACACACACACACAAATCACAAAGAGAAAAAAAGAGAAACCACATGACACACAAAACTTTTATTTAATTTTACCTAGTTTCTGCACACAAGAAAGACACACACATCATAACACACACATCATCTGCACACCTCCACAAACTCACTGTCGCTCATTAAGAATGCAAACGTAAACAAACACACACACAGCACACACACACACACACACACACACACACACACACACACACACAGCACACTCACCTCTGATTGGCCACGGGCATGTCAGAGGGGGTTGTCCGAGCCAATCAGAGGACAGTGCCCCTTGTGTCCAGGAGATGCTAACAAAGTCCCTTTTCTGAGCGTCAATCACCTGGACGACAAAGTCAACACAACCGCCACATTAAAAAGCATGAACGTCTGCAGGGGCAAAAAAAAAAAAAGCCATACAAGGACTTCTGTGCATGTTAAATATCTTCACTCATGGCCAAAAGTATGCGGACACCCAAACATTACACCATGTGTGATTGTTGAACATCTCATGTGGACAAGGGTGTCCACTGTCCACATAATTTTGGCCTTGTTGTGTATTTCAACACAGACAAGTAGGCAATCTCTTCACTTCTCATATTCTAATACAAGACAAAACATAACTGAAGCAAAAATAGTCCATTTATTAAAATGAATGTTATGTCCTAATAAAGTTTATTATAACTTGGATCTTATTTTCATAGATTTGTGCATCAATTTTATCAGTAACATCGTACTCAACAAGTTAGTTACTGAGATCTGGGAACACTAATAATCAATAAAAATAAGTCAAGAAGCAGGCAGTCAGACAATCAGACAGGTTGTGAACAAACCTCCAGGTTAGACAAACTTATTTGGAAGAGAAAAGGAAGGTGAACGGTAAAATTATTGTAAACATCACAGTTCACAGATCCCACTTCCTGATTCAACTTCGACCAACCACAGTTTTCCTGAGCAGTGAGGGATTATTACCAGCATTTCCAGCACACTTACTGTCAGTTTCACCTCCTCCTAAAGTGGTTAAGATAATTTAGATAAACTGTAGGTTTATGTACAATCTGACTGATCATCTGACTGCTTGTGCGGCTTCATTCGTCAGACTTAGTTGGAGACAAACGCTGTAATAAACTGGAATTATCCTTTAATTCAACAACCAATCACACAAACAAAAATTGACTGTTTACTGTACTAATCTAGGAGTGGGGCAGGAAAGTGGGTCAAAATTAATAAGACCAACTGGAAGTACTATACTGTAATAAAACAATACCCTTCTTTTAATAATAGTGACCTTTAATTAATATATTACTTTTTTAAAATACTGTTCAAGCTCCTTTTACTTTTACTAGTGACAGTGGCAATGTGATAGTTAATTGACCCTCATCCCTGTGCACAAAGGTCACACTCGGCTACATAACATTAGCCAAAGAGCTGTCAAGGATTCAGTGTCTTGCTCAAGGACACTTCAGAAAGGGCTCTAACCTTAAACCCCTCGTGGTCTACCCAGTCCGCCCCAAAACAGGGGGGTATAAATGACGCAGGTGGTCTAGAGGAATGATGGGTTAGACGGGTGCTGAGTTCACATTTAGGTTTACCGTGCAGTGTTGCAGAGTCAAAAATCGTACCTTTTGGAGCCCGGGCGAACAATCACAGGCTTTGACGGCTGAGCGCTAAGGGGCCGCTCGCATTTCCTGTGTTTATGTTTCCCTGGTTCTAACAGAGGAGACAAGAAGAAAAACCCACACACATGAGATGGTGGAGGGGGAGCAGAAAGCATAACAGTACCATCAAATGTTCCACGACACATTCAGGGGTCTGCAAGTTACAACTAGGGAGCTCAAACTATTCCACAGCACACAAGTAAATATCCTCTGTGATATATGCAGTCAGGACATGTCACACACTTCCAAAGATTCAAGGAAATGACAAACTTTGCTTTTTTTTTCCTTGTTCCTCAGCAGGCCTGCAACTACTGATTTTAACTGGTGACATGTATAAACAGATTAAACATTTAAGGGCAGCAATGAACATTTACTTTCATTGTTAAATTGATTAATCATTTAGTCTATGAAAAAACAGACATGACCATGTCTCAGAGCCCAAGATGACATTTCAAAATTGCTTGTTTTTATGACATATGACCAAGAAAACCAGCACATTACTTTCCCATATAAATGACTACAATTAAGCACCAATTAATAAAACAATAATTGATTGTCTCTCAACTAATTACTTGCCATTAATACCCAGTACTTCTAAATACAAAACTGTAACAGTGGAAAATTAAGTAGCAAGAGGTGTTAAGTATCACAACAGCAGTACAGCTTCCTTTGATTGAGTGATTACTACACTCAGTGGAGAACAGGTGTACTTTACAGACTCTCCTAAATCCGTGTAAATCTGAGTGTAGTTTGGTGCCAGGAAGTCTCACCCTCTGACTGACCTGACCTGGGTTTGCCTCTTGGTGAAAAGGACAAACAACAGGTTGTCAGAGTGTGTCACTGCAGCCGAGCTCACCTGACAACAGGCTGAACTCCCTCTGTGGTGCTTCACAAGCACCTGCTAGCCAGCAGCTAAGATCATTTTTAGTATGGCTTTCACTCACAAAATAACAGTAGTCCACGCTAAGTGACTCGTTATAAATTGATGTTTTGTTTGTGTCAGTCACATTGCAGTCATGACAATAGGAAGAATAACCGTTGGGAGGGCAGGCAGGCAGGGCAATGCTAAAGGCAACGCTAGCGTTAGCAAAGAAGAGGTAACCGTTAAACTAACTGACTAACTTTATCCAACACTGACAGGGACAGCACAACGGTGGGTTAGAGAAGCTAGCCTCTGTTACCTTCTTTAGTTTTCATTACAACAGCGGGTGGGGAAAAGTATGCTACGGAGACCTTAAATGCTGAGATTAACTTAGAGCCCCAAAACAAAGGCTTCGGCTACACATAACGGTACACATACAACTCTGGCATGCCAAGATGAAGGCGGTGATGTTAGCTAGCTAATCATTTGGATCATGTGCAAGAAGTAAATATAATAAACGCGGACATTTTACTCTATAGCTAGCTACCCGACTAGCCAAATTAACTGTCACGATTCGCAGTTGTGGTGACAGGAGCTACGGGGGATCCGACACTGATCGACCGGGGGTAACAGCTTTAGCTTAGCTGCTAAAATTGAGCCGCCTCACCTCGGCGGTGCGAATCCCCACAACCCCTCTTCGACCAGGCAGCTCTGGCTCCTTCGGACATGAAGTTGCGGGTTTTATTCCGGAATCAAGAAAGCGGACGGCAGCGGTGCACTGCCATGTTATCGTCCTTCTGCCAGACGAAGAGAACCCCCCACTCGGCTCTAAATTAAACGGGTAACAATCCACAGCGGTCCACAAGCTTTGCGGACGCCATTTTCTGCACCGGCGTCATTTCCCTTTTGGGCGGAACTGAAGGGCGTTGTGCGGTGCAGCAAAGATTGTATGTAGACAAGATGTATCACTCTCAACTGTGTGACAGTTTAATTTGTCAGTCAGTTTGTGATCATTGTATTAATTGCACATTTGTTTGAGTTTACAACTCACTAAAAGACAATATCAACAGAAATGCTAAATATCTTAAGGCAGGTCTTGCATTATCTGGGGGTCAATTCTTGTAGAGGGGCCAAAATATAGTTGTGTGGGGCAGTTAGCCCAGTATTTGTCATCGGACACCACATTACAGAACTACAAACAGGACGACAAAAATCAATTTGGTGACGTCACTAAACGGCGACGGATCTGACACACAGATAAGAATATATTTCTTTACTTTTTGGAATAGAAAAAAGTTAGTCAAAACATGTGACCCGTTCGGTGATAAACAGTTGTTAAAGGCACATAAACAGCAACAGCCTTATTACATAAAATATATTTTACAGTAATAAAACATAAATTGCATCAGCCGTTGTGAAAGGACCCCGTTGCCTCTACTTGGATGAATCACGCGAGTTGCAAAGCACGTCTTTGTCAATTGTCAGCGAAAATAAATGTATCACAGACGCATTGTTCTAAACATATATAGTTTTCTACTAATACTCCAAAAGTAAACAGTATTTGGTGTAATAACCGATTGTTGGAAAAAAGAAACAACTGTTTTCGTCGGTCTTCATCAGGCATTCGCCGGAGCCGCCTCCTGCATTCCCTTTTCATTCAAGATGGCGGGCGACGAGTCTGGCACAACGCTTGGTCAGCCTCATCTGGCCAGACAAGACCTTAGTTCTCTGGTAAGTGTCAGTGTAACCGATTTTACAGCTTTGTAATTTTATGTCGGTGGCTGTCGGCCCGTCGTGTTGCCAAAACGGTCACACAAAAGGTGATCAGTCTTAACGTTAACGGTCGCTGGTGCTACGCCGCCACCACCCGGCACATGACGGCAGGCCCCCGGCGGAGCGGAGAGCTAAGACACCCGCTTCACTTCTGACTTCTGACTTCTGAATAGCGTTAGACTCAGTTTTATCAACATTTCAAAATGAGACAAATGCATGAATGTATACTTTGTATTTGCAGCACAGTAGTGGTCGTCATCTTTGTTCTACGCCAATAATATCTGCTTTAGCCCTGTTGGATCAAAACGTTAGCATAATTTGCTAAGTGGAAGTAAAATCTATTAAAATATGAATGGGGTTCGTAACGGTGATGGAAGCAGGGATGCGGTTCAGAATAATTCCACTTTTAACAGGCATTCATGTGTTTTACATCATCAGTTGATAGTCAATTTTTTAAATATGTTGATATTGTTTGAATGTGTTGTTAATGATGTTAGCCAGACCTGGATCCCTGTCTTTTGTGTTTTCATTTTAATCAGTAGTCAGTAAAGTAAATGATAGTAGACATGGGGCAGAGACAGCATGCTAAATTATTTTACCAGTTTACCAAATTCAGCTAAGTTTTATGTGATTATTTAAAAAACGAATGCATATTTATGAAACGTAAAGCTTTAGTTTTGTATTAATGATTGATACTGAAATAAGCAACACTAGCCAGAATCTTTGTCCCATATTTATTTAAGTCAGTTAACCAATTAGCCAAACCAAATATGATATACTAACAGACAATATGTGTGTCCACTTCACGTTTGCAGAGTCAGCATGGGGCAGTGTTCAGATATGCTAGCTCCCGTTGTTTTTGTTCACCCCCAGGATTAATGAGAGGGAGGGCGTGCGGCTCTGCTCACAGTGAAAACCTGTGAAATTCTGTGTTGTTTTTCAGTGTGACGAGTCTAACGTGAGTTGTTCTCTTGGCAGGATGTGTCTACCTTGACGCCTCTCTCTCCAGAGATCATCAGCAGACAGGCGACCATCAATATTGGTATGGTAATCTGGCAAAAATTGATCAAATTTCTTGTCTGTCGGCATGCTCCCTTGATGGTTGGACATGACAAATGAGGCCTGCCTGTTCTGACTTCTGCCTTCCTCTCTCCCAGGCACCATCGGCCATGTGGCCCATGGAAAGTCTACAGTAGTGAAGGCCATTTCTGGTGTTCACACTGTCAGGTTCAAGAATGAGCTGGAGCGGAACATCACCATCAAGCTAGGATATGCTAATGCTAAGGTAAGTGGCACTGGGGATTAGTTTGTCCGAGGGTAATACTTGCTGTTCCTGTCTACCTGACCGCTGCCTGCTTTTTAATTGTGAAGGGCAGTGCCTGTATGATCGGGGCTTTTGCATATTTTGACATTTTCTAACTCCTAAGTTAGAATAGGATCAGTTTTTCAGTACAAATGCCCAGTAGTACATATTAACTCTTCACTTCAATTAAGAAGTTCACACACAAGTGCTAATAAGGCTTAAACGTCTACATTTTCAAAGGAGTTCTGTTCATATTAATGCACAAGATTTTTCTCTCTAAAGTAAAACGTTTGACCAACACTCTTACAAGATGGAATGCATTAAAAGTGACTCGACATTTTCTGTGTTTCTGTAGGTGTATAAGCTGTACGACCCCAGCTGTCCCAGGCCAGAGTGCTACAGGTCGTGTGGCAGCAGCACTCCGGATGAGTTTCCCTCAGACATCTCCGGCACCAAGGGCAACTTCAAACTGGTCCGGTAAGACTGAAGAGAGAGCACAGATTATGGCTTTTCAGTTTAGCTGTTAAACTGCTCCTCAAACCCTTTGGGATCAGTTTGACTGTAACAATCTTTTTTCGTGCATCAGTGGGACTTTTTTTTCCTCTTTCTCCCAGACATGTGTCATTTGTGGACTGTCCCGGTCACGACATTTTGATGGCCACCATGTTGAACGGAGCCGCCGTCATGGATGCAGCCCTCCTGCTTATTGGTAAGTCTCTGATTGCTTAACTCCCACCAGACAAACTTTGACTTAATTTTGTGTTATTTACTCCCAGTTTACTCTTTTATAAGTCACCTGATTTTTGTTGTTGTCGTCTCTGTTTGCCAGCGGGTAACGAGTCGTGTCCTCAGCCTCAGACGTCGGAGCACCTGGCGGCCATAGAGATCATGAAGCTGAAGCACATCCTCATCCTACAGAACAAGATCGACCTGGTGAAGGAGAGCCAGGCCAAAGAGCAGTACGAGCAGATCCTCGCCTTCGTACAGGGTGAGTCGGCATGAACCTACACTCTAAAGAACCGGCTCCATCGGGGATCAGAAAAACGCTTCCTTCAAAGAATATATTAGACCCTCTTTCTCTGAGTGTGTCTACAGAGTAAAACAACACTCACACCAAACATTCATCGTTTCCCTGAATGCGGCCAAATAAGTCACAATTTTGGTGTCACACCAAAAAAAACCACAAAGGTTTTACAGCCCTCTATCAGGCCTACAGAGGTGAGAGTCTGTTACTGTAATGGTTTCGGGTTGAGGAAGCTTCTACGTTTACGGCATTTTAAAGTGAAATCTGCTTGAAAAGAAAACGCTGCCACTTGTTGGATAAATGAGGTTCAGGTCCCTTTTTGTATTTTCTCCACTTCAGACTAGTGACTCTTTCATCTTTCTCTGAATGACCGTGACCGGGGCTGCGGTCCAATAGTCAAAAAAAATTACGTCCTGTGTCTTGAACACTTTTCCGTGACCTCGATGGAAAAGGTCATGATGTGAAGGAGAATTCATGAGGACTCACGAAAAGACAGAATCCCACTGCACTCACACTCGGCTACGTAAAGGCGACGGTGGATGTTGTTGACGTGGGTCTGCCGTGGTCGCTTTAAATGTTGCTGCTGCAAGGAATTGTGGGACGGCACTACCTCCTTTCCTTTGGTAAAGGCTGGTCCAGTGTGCCCTCCGCTTAAGGAGATGAGAAAGGAAGCATTGAAGCTTCCTTAGCATTTAGAGAATTCTGCCAGCTCTTATCCTCCCGGGTCATTTCGCTCTGTTAGGAACCTTCCTGAGCAGAAACCGCCCGTTCCACCGCAGACCTGATGTTGTGTGTAATGTTTGTCCTGCAGGCACGGTGGCAGAGGGCGCTCCCATCATTCCTATCTCGGCACAGCTCAAGTACAACATCGAGGTAGTTTGTGAGTACATCGTCAAAAAGATCCCAGTGCCCGTCAGAGACTTCATCTCCGAGCCCAGACTCATCGGTAAGAAAACGCACACAGGTTGCTTCTTTTTTCTCACTAACTTGCTGTGTGTTATCTGCTTTTTCTCTTCCTCGTTGTCATGTTTTTAGCCTCGCACATTACACTCTCATTGTTGTTTGCTTTAAATTAAATTTGAATGTTATTAAATCTGGTGAACATCTTCTGTGTTTCAGTCATCAGATCTTTTGACGTGAACAAGCCCGGCTGTGAAGTTGATGACTTGAAAGGAGGTGTGGCAGGAGGAAGTATCCTGAAGGGCGTGCTCAAGGTGAGATCTGTTCTTGTCACTCACAGTGGCGACATCCTCGTTTCAAACTGCAGCACTGAAGCTTACACACTTGTGTTTAGAAACTGCACATGGCTTCAGTATCAAAGATCAAATCAGACAATCTTGGATATGGATTACCTCCAAAAACACTGAAAAGAGGCCGTTTGGAAACGATTTATAATCATACAAACGCAACCTTTATGCAGTTATCTACCACTTAAGTTGTGTGTTGTACTCTAAACCATCCCCCCCCCCCGTGTGTGAACTCCAGGTGGGTCAGGAGCTTGAGGTGCGGCCAGGTATCGTGTCCAAAGACCACGAAGGAAAGCTGATGTGCAAACCCATCTTCTCCAAGATCGTCTCCTTGTTTGCTGAGCACAACGACCTGCAGTACGCTGCACCCGGAGGCCTTATCGGTAGCTCCACACACACACTTCTTAACCCAGATATATGCTCTTATGTCATAAAGAAATTCCTCAGAAAAGGAGAAATGTATTTATTTTATTTTTTTCATCAGAGTGGGAAATTACAACCCAGGTTGGGTCATATGCAGCAGGTAGCCTTCCCACGTTTTTTTGAGGAGTACATACAGTACTGTAATCTGTACCTGCTTTGCTCTGTTATAGTCGCAGTGACTTGTTAAGCTCACCTTGATAGCCATGACCAGCTTGCTTCTGACCCAAAACTGTTAGAATTTAACAAAACAACTCGAGACAAACTTGGATTCAGACATCCGAACACTGGCTCACAGAGAGACGCGAACTGAAAGGTGAAAACTACGAGTGGCGCAAACAACAAAACGTTTCAGCAAAGTAAGATCTGTGTGTGTGTGTGTGTGTGTGTGTGTGTGTGTGTGTGTGTGTGTGTGTGTGTGTGTGTGTGTGTGTGCGCAGGCGTGGGCACTAAGATCGACCCGACGCTGTGCCGTGCAGATCGTATGGTCGGTCAGGTGCTGGGCGCCGTCGGAGCGCTGCCAGAGATCTTCACCGAGCTCGAGATCTCCTACTTCCTGCTCAGGAGGCTGCTGGGAGTCCGCACAGAGGGAGACAAGAAGGCTGCAAAGGTGAGACGTGCATCATGGGAAATGCAGTCCAAAATCTTCTGAGCTATGAGAGGAATGATGTTGAATGTTTGAGATGTAACTGCAGGAGAGATACAGAAACATGTAACATGTAGAGGAGATAGTTTAAGTTATAAGATCTTTCTACCTTTTCAAACTCAGTCTCCTGGATATTTTCACAATGATACTCAGATCAACCAGAAACGGGCGAACCGTGTCATGACGGCGTCCTTTTTATCTCTTTGTGCCTCTGCAGGTCCAGAAGCTGTCTAAGAACGAGGTGCTGATGGTGAACATCGGCTCGCTGTCGACAGGCGGCCGCGTCAGCGCTGTCAAGGCTGATCTGGCCAAGATCGTCCTCACCAACCCCGTCTGCACAGAGGTCGGAGAGAAGATCGCTCTGAGTCGACGCGTGGAGAAGCACTGGCGGTAAGCATCAGGGTGTCCACTGAAGAAAGAGCAAAGTCTGCACTTTACAAAGTTGTCCGAAGCGATCACATACACATTGGGTTTTTACATTTTTATGTGGAAATTGTCTGTTTTCAGGGAAGCCTGTTAATTGATTAATTTGGATCCTTATTAGCTGTTACCAGCACAGCCACTACTTTTCGTGGTGTCTAAATATCATGTTTTCCTAACGAGTCAGTCAGTCAGATCTGCAATATTCATGTACTGATGAAAGCTTTTGGTCAGGAACCGTCTTCACTCATCAACAGGAAAAGAAATGAGTTTGAGTGTTTTTAAAAAGCCCTCTCATTATCCGGACTGTTTGCAAAGTTAGGAAGCTTCTCATGAGGGGTCAAGAAGGAATTTTAGTAATTAGAAAGCTAGGAGGTATATATGGTCGTCTCATTGGCTCCTCTCCTCCTCCTTCCTGTCAGTCTGATTGGATGGGGACAGATCAGGAGGGGCGTGACCATCACACCCACAGTGGACGACGACTGAGGAGCAGCGCGTCCCGTCAGGTGGACATCACAACCATCACACTCTTCTTGGCTTTTTGTTGTTTTTTTAGTTTTTATTTCCACACGGAGGGAGGAAGAGAACAGGACACATCAGCGGTGTAAAGATTTATAAAGACGCCTCCTCCCCCTGCTCTTCTTTCTCAGCAGCAACATGAGAAGGTCAGAGGTCAAGTTCGGCCTTTCTGCTCCGTTACCTGTTTTTGCTGCAGAGGAGGAGAGGAGGAGGCCCTTTAGACCATCATAACAACCTCGAGACCTCGAGGTTCCTTCAGTACAGAAACAATCCTGTACTGTCGACAGATTTCAGTCAGATCTAATAAAATACATTTGGAAGAAATGTGCTCTTCTTTGAGGTCTGTTTGTCATCTTTCATTGTTGCAGCTTTAACTGCAGATAAGTATAAAACTTTAAAGTTTATAAGTTCGTTTATCTGTCAGAATCTGATCTGTATCTTAAGACTGATAATATATACTTTTTTTTTTTTTTTTTACTGGAAGTATATTGTGATAAGATCATATCTAATCTAATAACTGCTGGATAATTTTAACAGCTGAAATGCAAAGTTTCATTAAAACAGTGTGATTTAAATGGATAGACAAATATATAAAATATGTTAATGCCATAAACACTGAAAATAAAATCAATCACATCTTTATGGTGCTTTAATTGTCTATTCAGAGACATTTTGTGCATTTTAACCAGCAGTTAATCGCTTATTATACCTTTATTTTGAAAATACAATCAAACAAAGATCCATGTTGGACGCGTTTGCTTCAACATAATGGCAGTAATGTTACGGTGGAAAGTAATAATAGTAATATTTTGGGGTATTTCCATTTTCTGCTACTTTATACTTCTACTCAACTACTGTACTTTTTACTCCTATTTAATTGATCACTGTAGTTACTTTGCAGATTCAGATTAATAATACAAAATATAATCAATGAATAAATTATATCAATGATTTTATTGAAATTCATAAGTTACCTAGCAGTATATAAAGTAATAATATATATAAAATATATATAAATTAAATTAGCTCCACCTTTACCGGCTGCATCATTAAAGTAATGTATGTATTAATTGATCAATAATTATACTCAATAATATATTTTATTCTGAAATGGGCCATTCTGCAGAGCGAGTAGCCTACTTTTAATTGAGGTGTTGTTGTTAATGTTATAAAAGAGGCACTGAAGAGCATTTACTCAAGGTGTTGCCGCACTTCCGGGATGATCCACCTGACGAGCACGAGTCATGACGTCACCTAGGTGTTGAACTGGGACCAGAGCTGCTCAACATAAAGGGGAAGTGGGGACTGTCTTTTTTGAAGCTGCAGGTGTGATTTAGTTCATGCTGCTTTGCTGAGAGTTACCTGAACCTTTTGGTTTTACCTCTTCATGTTCTGCCAAACAACCAGACCGTGAACGCACCGCCGTGACGACTGGCTGGTGAACACACACTCGAGTTTTTACTTCTTCTTCTTCTTCTTTTATCTTCATCATCATCTTGCTGTTGGTTTGGATCTGAGCTCTTCATGGAGTCTGCAGGTGAGATGAGTTCCGCTGCTGAGTGGAATAAAAGTGAAAGCGTCGTGCGGAGATTTCACTGCAAACACAATGATTTTTGTCCTGGAGGTTTTTCTTTTCACGCCACTTTCTTCTTCTACTCTTCCACATCTCAGAGGGAAATATTGTGCTTTTTACTTCACTACATTTAGTTTAGCACAGCAGCTAGTTAGCACAGCTTTAGTTACTTTACAAATTAAGATTTTCACATACAAAGAGCTTCTAAAATACGACGTTTTGTTATAAATGAAACTAACAGTTTATACAAGTACAGCTGAAACAGTTAGTCCATTAATCAATTAGACGATTGACAGAAAATGAACTGGCAGCTTTTATGCAAAAACATTTCCTGGTTCCAGCTTCTGGAAATGTGAAGATTTGCTGCTTTTCCTTTGAATTATTTTAATTTATTTAAAATAATTTTGAGGTTTGGACATTTTACAAACTAAACAATACAAAATGGATTAATGGAGAAAATAATCATGAGAATAGTTGAACATGAGCTCCAACTCAACCAGCTCCGACAGTAAAATCCTGCTTTTACATGAATGCATGAGGAATAATCATTTAATGATAACAGTATAACAGTATAACAGGCACAGGGGACATTTCATACTTTTAATACTTTAAGTACATTTTCCTGATTATACTTTTACTTAAATAAAGGATCTGAATACTTCCTCTACTGGAAATATCTCAATTTTAGAGCCATGATTTATCAGATTTTCCCACCGTACTGTCTGTAAACTTTAATAAAATATGTAAAACAATTAAGGTTTGATCCCTTAAATTGCTTGAATTTTCTATATAGGTTAGTTATTAAACATTTAAATGGGATTGAAGGTATGTGTTGATTCATGGAGGATCGATTATGAAGGGACTTGTAAAGCCGTACATTAACATTATTAACAACCCCTTTAAAATTAGATAAGGTTTCTAATAATGATGATGGAGTAAAGATATATTTTACATTATTATTTGATGCCAAACCTTCATTTTGACTGTTTACTTTCTAATGAAAAATCCTCTACTCTTACTCTCCTCTACTCAGGTTTAATTAACTCTGCGTTCTCCTCCCTTTTTTATTCGCTTTGCTCTGTTTTTATCCTCTTTGTATCTTTATCTGCTCAGTTTCTTGTGATGAAGTAACAGATCATTTCTCCTCTAGGATCAATAAAGTCTTTTGCTTTCATTTATTGGACTTTGGATACAGTAATTAAACACTGATAACCCTGTAAACATGCACACAGGCATAAAAACCCCTTATTTACTCAACTCCATGAAGCAACCATGAATAAAAACCTTTAAAAACCTGAATTACAGCATTTATAATGAATTAATCTTAATTTAAAGGATTAGATGATGTGTTTTGGTTCATTCAGATGTTGACATTTTCAGAGATGAGACTGTTTTCTGCCTCTCATTGGTCAGATGGTCAGCGGGGGCGGGACGGCGGCGGTCAGAGGCGTTCCCCTCTCGACGTCATCATGAGCCAGATCCGCAGGAAACGCACGGCCTCGGACAGGAAGCCGCTGGGCCGCTTCCTGTCCCGGACCTCAGACCGGATGGGGATCCCTGAGGATGGAGAGACGGAGGGCAGGGAGGAGAGAGGGCAGAGCTCAGGTGGCGTTTCCTTAACGGCGTTTCCTCTTTTGTTTTCTTCTACAAAACAGTTAACTTTCGGCTTGGATCCAAAATCCAATCCTTTGATATGAACCTGGAGCTGAACTAGTTCCTGTAGGTGTGAGAAAAACAAGTTCCTGCTACATATGTGAGTTGACGTAAAGTTCCCTAAAATATTATCTCAGAGAGCCGTGGGAGACAAACACCAAAGCCCTTGTTCTGTCAAAATGCATTCAGAAGTCCAGCTGAAACTAAAATGAGGTTGCTGACTTTTCAGTACGATATTTGTGTTTCTGTCCCTCAGCAACAGCTCAGCAAGAAGAGGGCATCTGTCGAACTCAGACACCTGAAGCTTCACGTCATCTTCAGCTGAAATTCTGAATGTATTTTTGCACAGAGCGAGGACTGTTGGATTTTGTCCTCCGTTACTTAGATTACAATCTTGTCAGGAAGGGATCTTTACATTGATATCGCATCCTATGCTGCCTGCACCCGCCATGTTTATGAAAATGATCACAGAGCTACAGGAAGAGAAGAGCAAGATGTTACAATTAAGATGACAAAAGAAGAAGAAGAAGAGGTGCAGAGGAAGGTAAAAGACACGGAGCCTCGTTGAGTCCACTGTGTGTTTGTGTTTCAGGTGTTGCCGAGGCAGCAGAGAGCGAGCGTGACCTCGGCTGGGGTCGAGTGTGCGTTTTCCTGCAGAGGTTGGGGAAGAAAGTCGACAGCAGGAGCCTGAACCTGGCTCACTGTGACCTCACTGCTACAGACCTGCTGGAGCTGGGTGCGTGGCTGTGGTTACTGTGACGCTAATTTGTTTAAGATCTAAATCTATTGCAGTACTTTACAAAACTAAGGACATCTTGAATCACAACTCATTGTTACTTCTATACGGCTCGCTCATAGTTCCGTACATGACATACTGTGTGGGAGTAAGTACCAGGAAACATTTATAAAACTAGCACAAATTCCATCTATATACTGCAAAAAAAGGGCCTTAAAAGGCCTTAATATTTAAGGACCTACTTTAAAACAAATAATGCTTAGAGCCAAAGACAGAACACTTTCGGACTCCAAAGGTTGTGTGACAGTTAAAGGGGTCAAATTATGGAATAGTTTTAATAATGAACTAAAAGAATGTAGCATTGTAGTGTATTTGAAGCACACAGAGGCCTTTATGCTACAGGTGAGTCGACATTGCTTTGTTTTGGATGGTTACAAGCCAAAAGGTCGGGGACGACTGCATCAGGACAACCACCGGTCTAAATGTCAACTTTAAAGGTGAACATCAGGCTCTAAGTCACTATCTGCCCTCCTCTTCCTCAGCGACGTTGCTCCAGTTTCTCCCCCAGCTGGAGGAGGCGGACGTCTCCTGGAACGAGCTGATTGGCGGATGTCTGAAAGCGCTGACCTCTCACCTCCAGCACGTGGGCGGGATCCGAAAGCTGAGGCTCTGCAGCTGTAGGCTGAACGCCGATGACATCACTGCACTGGGTGGGTCATTGTTATTCATTTTTGATTAACTAACCCACTATTTTTACCGAACACGACCACGTTCCAGCTTCTTAGTTGTGAGGTGAGTTGTGCTTCATGTCACCAGCTTGTGGGTTAGTTTTAACAGGCTGCCGAAAGAAACTTCTATAATAAAATCAAGCGAGTTACATAAAACATTTAGTCGATTAATCGATTAGACAATAAACTGAAAATGATTGTGCAACTATTTGGAGAATTGATTTATCATTTAAGTCATTTTGTCAAGAAAAAAAATGTCAAACATTTGATGGATTTGCTGCTTTTTCTCGTCTTCCATCAGATTAAACTAAAGATCTCTGGATTTTAGACATTAGCTCGGATAAATAAAGCAATTCAATAGAATAAAGCAGATTAATTGATAATGATAATTATATGAGTAAACTACAAACGTTTGTGTGTTTGTGTAGGTGAAGCTCTCGGCTGCGTGCCTCTCTTGGAGATCCTCGATTTGTCCTGGAACAGCAGCGTCGGGGGCGGCGCTTTGCAAGGCCTGCTGGGTAAACTTCACGCACCCCTGAGGGAGCTCCACCTGGTGGCCTGCCAGCTCACTGCAGCTGATGCTACTGTACTGGGTACGGACTTTAACTTAACTTAATAAATATAAATATATATATACTTTTCATAAGGAAGGAAAGGTTAGTAGATAAGGCAACCTCCCTTCTACTTCTATTTCAGATTCACTACATTTCCCATAATGCCACTGGAGAACACCCACAGAACATGTTAGATCCATTATTATGTCCTCCACTCTGTGTGTTGCGTCTGTCCCCCTCAGGAGGACTGGTGTCCGCTCTCCCCAGACTCTGTGTGTTGGACGTCTCCTGTAATCCTCAGCTCACACAGGAAGTGGATGCCGGCGGCTTCAGAGCGCTGGCCTCCTCTCTCTCTCACGCCGCCTCCCTCGCCACGCTTCGATTACAGGCCTGCGGTCTGACGACGGACAGCCTCAATGCTCTCAGTAGGAGATCTGCAGTTTTAAACACTTTTTTATTTCAGTGTTCTTTATTTGGATGATCCTAAATTCTTGCAGCCGTGGTCTCTTTGACACAAATTGCTATATTTCATAAACATACTCGTATCAACTCTGACAATGGCCATAATAACTTTAAACTTTGCACATTTACAGCAGATCTTGTTTGGTTAAAAAATGCATTCAGACTTAAGTTATTCCGTCTGCTGCCTCCCCCGTCACTGTGCTGCAGGTGGTTCGCTCCGCTGCCTCCCCTCCGTGCGCGAGTTGGACCTGTCCTGTAACAAAAGTCTGGCTGGAGGACTGAACCGCCTCACCGTCCACCTGGCTCACCTCACACACCTGGAGAGCCTCGACCTTCACCTGTGCTGTCTCACACACACCGACCTGGAAGCCCTGAGTGTGTGTGTGTGTGTGTGTGTGTGTGTGTGTGTGTGTGATTAGTGATCAGCACGCACCTGCAGCAGTCATGTGACTCCATGTTGTCTCCAGTCCAGGTGCTTCCCTCTCTGACGGCGCTGATGGAGCTCGACGTGTCGTCCAATAAGGAGGCAGGGGGCGTGGTCTACCCGCTGGTCTCCGCCCTCCCTCTGACACAGATGAGGCGTCTGCCGCTCAACAGCTGCAGCCTGAACGAGGAGTCCTTTACTGCTTTCGGTACGCACAAACTACTGCTGATACTGCTGGAACTGGTACTACAACTACTATGAGTACTAATGCTGCAGGGGTAGTTTACACTGTAAAATATACTCTGCCACAAGCAAAAGTCTACATTCATAATTTTACCTGGTTAAAGTACAAAATATTAGTAGAAAAATATATTTAAAGTATTAAAAGGTAAAAGTATTCATTATTTAGACAAACTGTAATTGTTATATTATTATATATAATGATATTATTGGATTATTATTACTGATGCCATTCATGTGAAAATTGTATTTTACTGTTGTAGTTGGTCAAGATGGCGCTCACTGATTTGTGTGTGTGTGTGTGTGTGTGTGTGTGTGTGTGTGTGTGTGTGTGTCAGCTCTGGCCGTGCCGTACCTGCGCAGTGTGGACGTGTCCTGGTGTAAAGTGGTTGGCGGTCGTGCAGCGCTGCTCCTGGACGCTTTGCAGCCGTCGGTCATCCTGGAGCTCCGCCTCAGCAGCTGTGAGCTCACCACTGATGACCTGCATCACCTAGGTAACGCACACACACACGCACACACACAACATGTTTTTTTTATATCAAAATACAACAAAACATACATTTATATAGATCTAGTTGCATTTAAAGTTAAATAAAGGCTTTTATAATAGCTCTTTTTTTAACTAACTGTTATTAGTAACACAAGTCAAAGTGTCTGCTGTGAAAAAAACCCGACTTGTTCTCATAAAAGACACGAGAAGAAAAAATTACAAGCTTCAGCAAAACAAAAGATAAATTTACAGTATTATTTTCAGGCCAGTTGTTCCAGATGTGACGCCCTGCTTGCAGTGATTCAAACAGCTTTATTTCTTAATTTGGCCTTTGTGATACTTAACGAGTCAGCAGACAGTCAGGTTTTATCTGCTGATTGAAGGCTGACTCAAGCACACGAGGAAGCAGCTTTCACACTGTAAGAAAGAAGGAAAGAGAAAGAAAGGTTAAAGATTGTGATTGGTCGGTCCTCCGTCTTTGTCCTGTGCAGCTGCCGTGTGCAGATGTGGCTGCCTGTCCTCTCTGCGGGTCTTGGATCTGTCCTACAACGGCTCGGTAGGTGATGACGGCTGGTCTGCCCTGTTCGCAGCAGGAGGCCTGGGCTCGCTGGAGGACGTCGACCTCAGCCTACGACCTTCGACCTCCGCCCCCTGCTCCGCCTGGCTGCCGGCGCTGCTTCGCGCTCTGCCTGGACTACCTGCGCTGACTCGCCTGGCGGCGCGGCGGTGGATGTTCGGCTCTCAGGACAGACAGCAGCTGAACCACCGCCTGAGGAAGAGTAGCGTCCTGCTGGAGTGGGATCCGCCAAGTAAAGAAGCAGCAGCATCATCATTTAAGGCGACCAATCAGGAGAGTCCAGAGGAGAGCCGTCCTGAGGAGTAGGGATTCAAAATCCTGAAGCTGCTTATCTGATATGTCACTAATGAAGGACACCTGAATGTAAAAACATTACCAGCACTCAGTTATTGCACTCAGAGATTCAAACAAACACGTGGCTGCGACTTGTAACATGTAGTTTTCTAATATTGTGATCATTATTCAATAATTTAAATGCGGGGCACAATGAAAAAAATTGTAGATTTGTTAAGGGTCTCTTCTCAAGTCTAGGAAGTCTGGAAAAATATGAAAAATATTTTTGGCATTTTCTAAAGCTAAAAAATTTTTTATTTTGCTTTTCCAAAATTGAACATTTCCATGTAAAACAACAACAGAAAAAGAAGTACCGAACACCAAATGTAACTAAAGGGAGAAATTATTGTTTGTTCTTGATAAATATTGTAATTAAAATACCTTTTACTGAGTTATAATACCAACATCATGTCACCTGATGTGATGTCTTTTGTTGTAAAGAAGATCGATTATGACCTAATTCATATTCACGTTGCCCTGCTAATTTTATAAAACCATAATTATTACTATTAATAACAGATATGTAAGATATGGTATTCATAAAACAATTTAATAGTCAATGAAATAAACTGTTTTGCATTACATCAGACATAAACTCTTTATACAACAAAAACCAAACCGGTGTAAGATGCACAGGTTTTCTACTCTTTGCAGTTTACAGTATCAGTCAGCGGCACCTGAAGGCAACATTAGCCCCGAAAGCTAATTTTCACAGTTCGCTATTAGCTAAAATGTTTAATTTTAGTCATCTGAGGTTACATTTAGCCACTTAATGTTCGAATTACATTTAAACCATCACCTTTAAAACTACTGTGCAAAACTATTCTGTTTTAAAACAGATGATGGTTTTCAAAAGGACAGCGTGCAGAAAGCCCACTGGCATAAACTAAATACAAGTAGAAGCCAGAAGAAATGTTGTTAGAGGAAAAACTTTGATGCAGCTTTGGACAAAATTTGAATATCTTACATAACAGCCACTGAGACAAACACACATCTGATTGTCCCATATTGTCTTTAATTTTATTTTCCTTTTTTATACAGTTGTGAACTTGTACGTGAAATTCACATTTCTGTACAAGTAATGCAGACATTTTATCCAAAATAAAAAAGAAGCATGAAAAAAAACAAAAAAACTGCGACTTTCAAGTTGATAAAAATACTGAATATGATGCAGTTTTCAAACTTGAAGCACAAACATTAACGCTAAGACCTAAAACAGCTGCTTTAAAAAACAAATTAACTATATTACACTGAAACAAAAAGCTCGGTTTGCATTAACAGGGCTGTGTTCACATTAATAAAGCCACCATCACATGTCAAACACGTACGATAAATTAAATGGCGATAACGAGGCTCCTACTAACTACATTATCTATGTACTGGCTGTCCCGTTACATATTTGTTTTTATTAACATTCAGATTTGATAAACTTTTCTTTACACTGATGATTTATCCAACCGGAGCTGCAACAGAAAGGTTCCCCCAGCCTCGGACAAAACGTTTGTTTTGGTACAGAAGTGGAACTGAAGGGTAAAGTATGAAAGAGCAGAGACACATTTCTTTTACCGTTTAGATGAAGCTCGTATTCAGAGTGACATTTAGACTTCTTGAAACTAAACGTGCCTCTTCTGGTTTGCGTTCACAGATGTTCGGATGTGATGTAAAGTCCGGCGATGCACCGATCAGACCTTTTCCCCGATTCTGAAGCCTAAACTCAGGGTGCTGGCTGAAGCCGTAGCCGTGCTCCGTTTATAGAAAAATTAGAAAAAAGGCTCCTGCTGCGAGAACACTGTCTGAGTAACACAACGACTGTTGACATTTAGATGTAAATCAGACACTTTTATGCACCAGGGGGCGCTGTAGCACTAAAAACATGTAGTCTGCCGCTCACCATAAATGAACGTAACTGACAGCAGATTTGAAGACGTTGACGAGAATCTGTATTTAACGTGGATCTGTCGCACAAAACTCTTGACCGAGGAAGAATCTAAAATTCCTACAGTGGAGAAGATATACTGTTCAGATATTTCTGGTTTCCCAAACTCACTTTCCATCCTGTTCTCTGTCCGGGAACTCCAAATCCTTTCTGTTTAAATTTAGAAACGATAATTCTGCGACTTAGATCTCATTTTTGTCCTTTTCACCATCATTTCTGCCAGTAATAACAACATTATACGAACTCAAAGTAACAGAAACGTCACTTCTAATTAAGTTTGACGAGGCAAGAAACCCGAGCAGTCAGGCGATCAGACGGGTTGTAAACAAACAAACCAACAGTTTATCCAGATTATCTAAACCGCTTTATTTGGAGGTCTGTTGGTAACAATCCCTCGTTGCTCAGGAAGACTGTGTGCACAGTAGGTCAAAGCTGAATCAGGTAGTAGATGACGGATGTTTACAGGTTCACCTTTCACCTGGAGGTTTGTTTACAACCTGTCTGATCACCTGACCGAGTTCCCTCTCAGCTATTAACTCAGTAAGTACAATGTTGTTATTACTGATACAAATAACAGACAAAACTGTGAAATGAAGACCCAAATTGTAATATAAACAGAATTATCTTTCGCTTACAGATGATGTAAAATGTTCATTAAAGTCCACTTTATGGGGCTAATGTGAGCGCTGACTGTTTCATTCCCCCGGAGTGACACCGGTGTGGCTCGGGCCTCACTGCTGAGGAGCGTTGTGTTCGGCGTTGTCCACCGTCCTGATGATGACGATCTGCTCCAGGCCCTGGGCGGGTGACGGCGGCGGCCGCAGCTGCTCCACCAGAGCGTGGAGGGTGTCCGAGTTGATGGTCTGCTCCTGGTCGGGTTCGAAGGTCACCTGGTCGGTGGTGTTGATGGTGGGGTGAGTGGGCTCCGCCTTGAACTCGTGGATGATGGATACGCTGGTAGCGGTGTCGGCAGTGGCGGCGGCCGCGGATGGCGCCGTGGCTTTGGGGCTGGGGGTGGCTGGTTCGGGGTTGGGTGGCTCGCCTTCAGGGATGGAATCCATACCTTTGTTTTCCTGCGAGAGTTTGCTCTGGACAAAGGCCACAGGATGACTGGAAGCCAGGAGGACTACTGCTCACACACACACAAACAACAGGAAGTTATCAAACTGGAGGGAAGCACAAAAAGGAGAAACATCATGGTCAACATGGTTAATCAGCGATTTTCAGTCTGAATGAGTCCAACTTTTAAATCGTTGGAAAGGCTGAATCACATTTAAACACACAATTAAATCTGACTGTGGCGACCAGATGTTCCTCCTGCTACTGAACACACACACACACACACACACACACACACCTGCTCTGGCTCGCTCCTTGTGTTGCCGCACTTCATCAGCGTGAGCCTTCTCCTGGTGTTTGATCATGTTCTTCACACTGGCGAACCTGTTTCCACACAGCAGACACTGCACACCGGTGTTCCCCTCTGCACACGCACACACACACACACACACACACACACAGAGCACGGTGTGAGCAACATTAAATCCTACTGTCGTCTTCTCTGGTCACAGAGGAGCGACATTTAGAGAAAGCTCCGGTTTCTGAGTCGCTCTACGTTTGTTTCACGCAGAAATTTGGCCACGGCTGAACGTCACACGGTCATTAGTTTTTAGCCAAAAGTGAATTAAATTATCACATTTCCTTGTTTCCATGTTATTTTAAAAGAAACTATTCTGTTTCACAAGTGCAAATTTATTTCAGCTTGAAGTTCTTCTGGGTATCGAACCTCAATACTTCTGCGGTACCTCCCACAATCTGTACGCAGCACTAAATATTGAAAACTGTCATAAGCTTGTTTACTTAAACTTTGATCATAAGCAGTAGTTCCTGAGTCAAATCAAAATAACTTGACTGTTTTATTTAGGCAAAACATTTAACATTTGAGAACTTTGACTTTTCTTTGTTAAGTGTGCAAACCAAACTCCTCACCTGGGTGAAGTCGCCGCATGTGTTTCTTCAGTTCGGAAGACGTCCCAAAACTTGCGTCACATTGTGTCTGTGAGCATTTGTACGGAGTCTCACCTGAAATACGAACACACACGTACAACAGTATATTCAGGAGTGTGACAGAACAGCTGCTGTGAGCCAAAAACAGACAAGCTTTGGCTGCTAAATGTCCAAACAGTTTGGCAGGAAACCAAACTTAGTTTAATCTCCTCATTCGTTCTTTGCAGGATTAATAAACGTGAGAAAACAGTCTCACCTGTGTGTTTTCGTGCGTGCGCGATGAGAGAAGACGAGACAGAGAACGACATGCCGCACAGATCACACTGGTATGGTTTCTCTCCGGTGTGTCGTCGCTTGTGATAGGTCAAAGTGCTGGACTGAGCGAACGCCTGACCACAGATGTCACAGACGTACGGTTTCTCCCCGCTGTGCAGTCTTTAGGGAACACACACACACACACACACACACACACTGAGTCAGGGGTGCAGTTTGAGATATTGGATGTGAAGAAACGTGACTCCCAACACAATGTTACAAGTTGCAGACTGATCTCGCTTCATGACGCAGGCTTTATAATGAAACCCAAAGCAGCGGATGTACCTGATGTGTATTTTATAGTTGGACGAGGTAGCGAACTTGAAACCGCAGCGCTCACAGGTGTAAGGCTTCTCCTCTCCGTGGTGCATTCGGCGGTGAGCGACCAGCTGACACTTCTGGGCAAAACACTTGTCGCACTCGGAGCAACTGAACGGCTTCTCGCCTGCAACAAACACCGGAGAGACGGAGGGAGAGAAAGTTAAATCCAAACAAACACAGACGTTAAAACTGAAACCATGTTCATCAAACTCTTGGTACAATTCATCAACTAACAGAAATTAATCGCCAATTTTGATAATCTCTAATGGTGTAAGTCATTGATCAGGGAAAGAATGCCAAACATTGTGTGGTCCCACCTTTGTTGCTTTTCTCTGTTTTATATCATTGTTAATTGATGTTGGTCAGACAAAACTAGACGTTTCAACACGTCACCTTTGGCTTGGGGACATTTTTCACCATTTTCTGAATCTTCATGAACTAAAAGATTAATTCATTGGTCTAAAAATATAAGTCACAGATTAACTCATAAGGAAAATAATCATTGGTTGGTTGAATCCCTAGTTTTGTTCCTTCTGCAGCACCTTTGTAGCAGAAATGGGTGATTTATGAGTCCTAACTCAGCTCACCTGTGTGTATACGCAGGTGAGTTTTCAGCTGCGTCGCTTGTCTGAAGTTTTTAGAGCAGAAGATGCAGACAAACGGCTTCAGCCCCTTGTGGATCTTCTCATGTCTGCGCAGGCTGCTCGCGTCTTTAAACAGTTTGTTGCACTCGGTGCACGACAGCGACATCTCATCCATTTCTGACGGATCCTGTTCCCCGACCTCACCCTCCTCTTCCTCCTCGTCATCATCATCATCTGTCCCTGCCTCCTCGCTCTCCTCTCCTTCCTCCTCGGCCCTCCTCCTGCCTCGCCCCCTGCCTCTCCCTCTGCCTCGCCCCCTCCCCCGGCCTCGCCCTCTCCGCCCCTCTCCGCCGCTCAGTCGAGGTTTCTTGGCCGGGGTGTCGTCCTCCTGCGAGGGGCTCCAGTCTGCAGACGTGTCCCCGAAGTCCTTCACACTCGTGTCAGAATCTTCAAAAGACAGGTCTTCACTTTTCACACCGCCTCTTCCTCTCCCCCTCCCCCTGCCTCTCCCTCGGCCTCTCCCCCTCCCCCTGTGGCCCTGGGTTTTGGGGGTGCCGTCAGCCGAGCTGCTCGGCTCCACCTGCTCGCCACTGAAACTCTTAGGCCTCCTGCCTCTCTTCCTTCCCTGTCCTCTTCCAACGCTCTTTGGCGTAGTGGGGGTGTACTCTTCGTCACTCTTGTCTCCCTCTTCTGCATCTAAATCTTTGGCCTCCTCACCCTGCTCTTTGCCTTCCTTCCCCTCCTCCTGCCAATCCGCTGCAATGGCGACGATAGACAGGGGAACTGGAGAGCTGGGGCTGCCAGGAGAGGTTGGACTGGGAGGAGAGAGACCGGCTTCTTTATCCGCCTCAGACTGGGACGTTTCGCTCGGCTCGGACCAGTGGGGGATTTCTTCCAGATACTTTGTGGCCTCAGACATTCCCAGGAACACAGCCGCTCGACGCACAGCTGCCTGTCTGGTGCTGAAACCATGAAAACCAACATTTTATTCATTAAGTTGGTTAAAAAATGACTTGGTTTCATCTTATCTTGCTTTCATCAGTTTTACCTGCTGAGGTTCATCTGTCCAGTGTAGATAAACTCCAAAAGCTTCTCCAAAGCGTACCGGCTGACCTTATCAGGGTCCAAGGTCGTGACCTCTTGACCCTTTTCAGCCTGGGAGGAGAAGTACTTGCTGAACGCAGCCAGGATGTTGCGGTGGGCTCTGAACTCCACGTCTCTCACCATTATGGTCACATCACACAAAAAGTCCATCTCCCGCTGCTGATGTAAGCGCTGCAAGAGCAGCTTCCCGTGACTGGTGACATGAGCCATCTCTGCTGCTGGTCAACAACGGAAGAGACAGTCAACATTAACGCCACTGATTAGTAAAACTTCAGTTTAAGTTTACATAAACAAATACACCAAGTTATTTTTTTCACTTTACGCGATGTTGTCCTCTGGGAGGCGCTGTAAGATGCTAAAATGAGCAATCAGCCTCATGAACCACAATCTTCACGCAGTGTGAATCATTTAATTCAACTCTTGCACTGTTTGAAAAGACACGATTTTAATTATTGCTGCTACAAGACATTTACTGTATTTAGTATTTTTGTGAAGGTTTATAATACATTAGGTCTGTTTGAATACATGTGTACTAACTGATACTAAACATCTGCTGCTCTTACAGGCCAAAGAGAAATAAGTAAAAAGACAAATTTAAGCAGTACTACAGAGCACAGCTGACACTGCCAGTTAATTCACTAAGAATCACTCATATTGAAAAGTCTATTCTAGACTTTGAAAACACGTCACACAGATATATAGTTTCATTTTCTAAAAAAGGCTCAGTAATTTCCTGCAGCTGGCCGCAGTATTTAGCAAACATTATTCAAACAGGAGGAAATAGTGCATTTGTTGGGGACTATTTTCAGCTGCGAATTAATAAACATTTGGTGCAACAGCTCATTGATGTGTTTTGAATCATTTTTGGACATAAATGTATATATATATCCTATAGAAGATATATCAAGAAAATATAGAATATCACCTGACTCCTCCTTTGAGTCTCAAAGTACTTTAGAGTATTTAATACCTTGAATTAAACTATCATGACTGGACACATTTAAGGACCTAAAAACAGCCTGTAAACTGAATAAGGCTTGATAGTGTGTCTTATGTTACTCACTCACTCAATTCAAATAATATCACCAATGACCTTAAAGCACAGAAAAAACTATTTTGCTTGAACTGTAAACATTTAAAATAAAAGTACCAACTTACTCTCAGTCTCAGTAGTGTGTCTGCTTCACCTCCTCTTTAACTTAGATTGCAGATTTCTCTGTTGGAGATTGAATGAAAAAGAGATTATTGGGACATGCAGAGAGACAATTACCATTTGCCATCTATATAAACATTTATCATCAGATATAATGTTCTGAATCAGCAGCCTTGACAAGTGAGATGAAGCAGTTTTGGAAAATAAAAGCTCCCGCCTGCTTCCTGAGCAGGCCTAACAGCCATGCTAATGCTAACAGCAGTGTCGTAGATAGGTTACAATGACTTCTGATGGCTGCTTGTGGTTTCACATAGATTCATGAATACTTTGTGTACTGTACACGCCACCTCATAAGCGATTTTAGCTCGTAAGTGTTTAACCAGAGTCGACACTGTATGAAGCTAAAGCTAACTGTTTTTGTAGTGGTAAAAAGCGCGGAAAACATTGTGCTCTTATTTCGAAGGTTTGACGGTTTGTACCGGCGGTGTCGGCGTAAGTTGGCACAAAATGTTAGAAACGCTTATTTCAACGACAAGCCGTGCAAAGACATCGTCAGTTATAATACACCGATGGCGTAAATGCACTATTTTAATCCAGCACAAAGTAAATAAAAGCAGAAAAGTACCTTCTAATATCCGCGATCTCCAGCCATTATCCCGTGACGTCAGCAGTTCTCGCGAGATGTCACCGTCCCGCGAAGATACTATGTTCGGTCAAGATGAACACCTCCACGCCTAGACAACGGACGACAGTCAGGTACGATTATTATCGCAAACATAAAGGCTCACTAACAAAAAGAAGAATTAATCCAAAGGTTTTAGTCGTCTCGACTCTATACTACAATATTTTTAAGATGATGGATTCTACTTGTAATAATTGGGCTGTAATGAGACGTGAGTCATCCTTAAATAAGATAAATGCAGGACTTTTACTTGTAATGGAGTATTTTTACATTGTTGTATTACTACTTTTGCTAAAGTAAAGGATTTGAGTACTTCTTCCACCACTGGAAAATGCCAGGAATGTAAGTACATTTACTCAAGTACTGTACTTAAGTACAATTCTGACATACTTGTACTTGAGTATTTCCATTTTATGCTACTTTATATTTCTACTCCACTACATTTAAGCCAATATTGTACTTTTTAATTTGACAACATTACTTTACAGATTCTGATTATTAATACAAAACATAAATAAATTAATAAAATATGATGTATGAGGTAGTGACACTTACACATTAATGCATTATTAATTATAATCCAATAATATAATATAAATTATTCTGAAATGGGCCATTCTGTATAATGAGTACTTTTACTTTTGGTACTTTAAGTTTAAATCTCTGCAGGTGGAGTTTAATGGGGAGATAAGTGAGCTGAATGTTGTGCTTATGAACACCTTCAGCTTCTCTGTCTCTCCACATCTCTTTTAATTTGCCTGCCAGGAGGTTTGCTCCTGTTTAATGTCATTTGAGTTACTGGTTTTTGCCATTTTCCAGTGTTTTTATCATTTTGTTCCTTTGTACCTTATATATATATATATATATATATATATATATACGTATATACTGGTAAGTATACTGTGGGTTGACAGTCAGAACATTGCTTGCAGAGTATTTGTCATATGCAGAGTATGCAGTCATATTCTAACAATGTAGGGGAATCACTGTAGCTATATCTGAACAGAGATCCAACCAACACGTCTAATAAAAAGACCAGTGGTGGATGAAGTATTCAGACCCTTTACTTAAGTAAAAGTACTAATACCACACTGTGAAAATACTCCACTACAAGTAAAAGTCCTGCTTTCAAAACCTTACTTAAGTATTATCAGCAAAACCTACTCAAATAACTAGTAACTAAAGCTGTCAGATAAAAAGTGCAATAAAAAAACAATATTCCTCTGAGATGTGGAGGAGTAGGAGTAGAAAATTGGAGTACAAGTACCTCAAAACTGTGCTTACTTGAGTAAATCGGTACTCGGTTACATTCCACTACTAGAAAACACGACGTATCACCGGTAACAGTGTTTGCATTATTTAGGTGTGAACATGTTATCGGTCTCTGTAGTGGAGATGCTGACAATGCAAATGAGGATGTGACATGAGGCCGACCACAAATTGAGACTACACCTTTCAGCAGCTGGTCCAATAAGCATGAAGCTGTGGATGAGTCTGTTAACATGGCGCAGGTTTGTTAGTATGATTGTTTATTATCTGAGCAGCAAGAACGAGACTTTCTGCTCCTTTAATGGCACTTTATTCACTTTGACACCTTCGTTTTCCTGCTTTCTGCTCCAGCTGTGCTCTGTGCTCTGTGTGTGTGTGTGTGTGTGTGTGTGTGTGTGTGTGGTTACTAAGACTAGAGAGTGAGACAGCAGAGTGGTTTAACTGCCTCTCTGCTGTGATAATGTCAGCTGTAAATCAAGGAGGAGGCTGCTGATGTGGCTCAAAGGGGCAGGTCTGTCTGTCCGTTCACCTGTCTGTCTGTCCGTTCACCTGTCTGTCTGTCTGTTCACCTGTCTGTCTGTCCGTTCACCTGTCTGTCTGTCTGTCTACCTGTCCGTCTGTCTGTCTGTCCACCTGTCTGTCTGCCTGTGTCTACCTGTCTGCCTGTGTCTACCCGTCTGTCTGTTTAAAGTTGCATAAAATGAGAAATACTCAATTAAAGCACAAATACTTTGAATTTTTACTTAAGTACAGTTTCTCAGTTACATTCACTGGTAAATGAATAACATTAACAACGGCTCTGTTCCGGCAGTTACTGCAATGCAATGCAGCAATTAATAATGTCAGTCAAGTCAGAAACATGTTTCCTGCTGTGTTTCTTTCTGCTGTCGCCCGCAGGATGTGAGACACGAGCCGAGGAGATGATAAAGTCACTGATTATTACAGTTCACTGCAGAACAGCTGATTTCCAGAAACTGTAAGTTACACAGTGAGAGGTCGTTAAAACTCCCACATTACCAAAGATACAACCGCAGTGAGGTCAGACACAGGAGACCGGAGTAACTCTGAAACCGCGTACTGTCTTTCTGCCTCTCTCTCTCCTCCTCCTCCTCCTCCTCTTCCTCCCTCTCTCCCACATAAACACACAACTCCCGACACATTGATTACGTGCTTCAGCTGATTGCAGCTCTGCACAGAAAGCAACACGTGTGTGTTTAACTGTGTGTATGTGCGTGCACAAACCCCACACTGCTAAGAAGTGAGGATTCCTAAATCAACATGTACTTGTGATGAATAAGTCTTTGTGATGCTCCTTTAATATTCCTACAGGAACTTAAAGTTTGTCAGTGTTTCCTGTGACACCACTGTGCTGTTGCTACGATTCTTCTGCGGTTTTGCTGATATTAGTGCATTTTATCTTTCTAGACATATTTTGTATTAACTCTGTTTCTCTCCTGCGAAGAAGCTGCAGAGGTTTCCAGGCGTGGCTTAGCGGAGGTGGTTGCGATCAGCTGCGTCAAGTTAGACAAAGAAAGCAAGTGCACCCGGAAGTAAAGCCACTTGCCCTTCAAAATAAACATGTTAAGTTCAAGTTCGAGTTCGAGTGAAATGCTTGAGCCGCAGCTCTCTCCCACCCCGTGTCCATAAATAAATACACACCATCTATACAACAACATTTAAAGCCCACACAGAACTGTATACACAGTGTCCTCACATGTAACATTACATATTTACAAAAAGCGATCAGTGCACGTGAATCAAAATTGTAATTTTCTTATTGTCTAATCTTTCTAATCATTAGTATTGTTATAATTAACATGCATTAAACCAAACAGTGTCACAAACATAAAATTATAAACATGTTAGTGCAGTATTTTGCATAATGTTTGCTAGAAGTTGTTAAAATTTAAGAGGGGAAAGTAATTTGGCTTCACGTTGAAGATTACAGACGGTGCAACAGTTTTAAGGTGACCTGCTGACCTGATGGGGCATCACATGGCTGGATGAACCTGTTACGGGTCCTTGGGGCAAAAAAAAATAAAATGCTTTTGTGCCCTTATTACTGACGCAGTCTGAACAAAAAGCTGCATGTTGCTGAATTTATTACCTCTATGCACGTGTGCATTTCTCTGAACTTTACTGCTTTTTGCACTTCGATGCTAAACTGCATTTCGTTGTCTCAGTACGGTGACAGTCCTCTGTGCAAATCTTCATAAATAAAATCTTTAGAAATAAAACTGACTTGACTTGACAGTGAAAGTCAGATTTGTCTCAGAGGGCTTTACAAGCAACACGGCACCCGCTGTCCTTAGGTCCCCAATTCGGATAAATTAATACTTAATAATCAATCAATCAATAGGAGAGAAACCTCAGTAAGAACAACAGGTCACATACCAAATATTCCCTGTTACCATTTACCGAATATTACATGTACATATCATATAAGGTAAAAAACAACAAAGGCTTCCCTTGCCATGTCAGTGTGGAGGATGTAAACCTTCTGGATCCACTTAAAAAGGATTTTTATTTTAGCACGCAGAAGAATATTGTTGAGTGGAAGTCTCTGCGGCTCAGAGGCCTCATGATGTTCTTAAACCTGGAGAAAATTAAGCACAAGTTGAGGGGGTCATCTGGAGAATTTGAGTCTGTTTGGGGCAAAAATGTAAAGAAATGAGCCCTTAATGTTCACTGTATTTCATTGTACCTGTTAGATGAATAAATATACATTTATCCCAAAAAATAAAGGGAATTTTGTTCTGAAAGTAAAGTCACAGGAAGTCTTTGTGTTAGTCATGGTTGCTTTCTTCACCAATCTGGAGGGTTTGGTCACCGGCTCAGCGCGCCTCCGCTCACTCAGCCAGCAGCTGCCGTCGCTTCAGTTCACAGCAGGAGGTAAGAAAAAGACCCAGACTTCATTTTACTGTTTAACAGCGCGGTGAATCCCACAGCGCGCGTGTGTGTGTGTGTGTGTGTGTTTAACCCGGTCAGTGTTTGCGAAAGTTTGCTCGCGCCGCGGCAGCTCAGGTGCGTAACAGCGTAATTTGTGCTGATTTGCCAGTGCGCGTAAAGTTTGCGCGTAGTCCGTGATGCGTAATGTGAAACAGCGGCGGTGACGCTGTGCTGTTGTGGGTGTCTTTTTGGGATGTGAAGGCATCCGTCCCCTGCAGTGGTCGGGCAGACAGCATCCTGGCGTTGTACTCTGGATTCGCAGTGGCCAGAAATCAGCCATGTGTCACAGTGTGGGGACTCGGCGATGTTGAATCTCGTGTGAATTTAATCAGATGATCCACGGAGCCAAACCCTGGCCAGGAGGCAGGTAGGTTCGGGTAAGGGTGGGGGTGAGAACGGGTCAGACCAGTACGGATGAGTGTGTTGGCAGCACGGTGTGCCTGTCACAGCTCGCTTCTTCCTTTTTCACCTCTCTATAGATTGCAGTTTAACAAAACCACTTCCTCCAAATCAGCCTGTCCATCACGCTGTTTACAGCCCCTCCCACCAACACTCACCACCACCACCACCAACAACAACAACATCAGCAACACCACCACCTTATCAGAGCCAGTGTGAGAACTGTACAGTTCTGCCTGTCTCACTTCAGTGAAGTTTGCTTTTCCTCACACTTGCGTCTTAAATGTTTCCTCCTTTACTTAATGTCTGTTTCTACACGATCACAATGCAGTAACAAGTAAGTTTCACCACCAACAGATATATTGTCATCTCGGAACAACTGTTGCATTGTGGGACGAGAAACTCTTAGCTTGCATTATGTCTATGCTCATTGATAATGACACAATGAATCAACACCTCTCAGACAGTTTCAACATAAACTGAACATGAAGGATTTATTGCAGGGCTGTTGTGTTAGACGTTTTAGCTTTAGATGTAGCTACAAACTGGCAGAAGAGCGTATGTTGGACACTAAAATAGAAAATAGCGCACTAGTTACCAATTGAGCAACTTCAGACTCAGATTTGGTTCCTCGCGACTCTTTCCCACCTTCTCTGAAAGGTTATTGAGCAACATTTCTACTGACTTCTATTATTCCAGTTGTTTTTATCTGACGTGGTAAGTCACTTCCTGACACTTCTCATCTTGTGATCAGTTTAGTAAGTGGGTGACAACCTAAACAAAAGTCATACTTATTACATGCGTAACATGCGCTTCAGGTTCATTATCATTGATGTTAGAGGAGGTGGTCTTTGTTTCAGGTGAGGTGGCCCACCTCCGCCACACTCTGACGTCTGGGAGAAATGCTGTAGATTTCCATTAAGAAGTTTTATTTAAATGATGTCCTTAATGGTGCAATAACACATTTTGTGGCCTCTTCTGTGGGGCAGCAGGAACAAGTTGTGAACACAACACTGACACATGTTGATATAACCTGCTAGCAAACTGTTGCTTATTTCCACATCCAGCAGTCACAGAGCAACATGATCCTTCATGTGGAGTCGTGTTTGTGTCAACAGATGAATCCAAGTCCAGTGTTCCCTCTCTGTTAGCTCTGTGTTTGGTCTCCACCAGCTCCTGAAGGAAATATCTGGCTCTTTAGCTGCTAAATGCTCCACTATGTTCACCAGCGAGTCTCTAACTGTGTCTGTCTGCTGTTTGCTGCTGAGCTTTTTACAGCTTTTTCTCTGAAAGCGACGCTGTGAGAGCGCTGAGAGAGAACCAGAACAGTAAAGTTGCAGCCGGACAGATAAACAAAGAGCTGAAACTCACTATAAAGCTCCGTAAAGCCGAGGGGAGCTGCACACACTACCAGAGACACCTCTCACATTTAATGCGTTATTATAAAAATATCGATTATGGCTGCTTTAATGTTCCTCAGCATAGAAACGCTGGAGTCTCGTAGGTAATTTAACAACAACAGAGGTTTAAGTTATAACCGTTCGTTTTAAATATTTCAACTTTGTTTCTGAGAAATCATGTTGGTTTGTTGCAGTTCTGAACAAATCATGTCGCCAAACTTATTTAATCTTCCAAAGTTGACACACTGATTTTAAGCTGCTGAATGTTTTAGCAGGTTGTGTAATCTTTAGCTTCTGCCTGTGCTTAAATGAGGTGTTTCTTCCTGAAATGCACGTTTGGGAGTCGTAGTTCAGTTTTTATATCCACTTTGATGATTCCACCAGCAGAATTTCATCACCATCCAAGTCTTGAAGAATTCTGTCATTCACCAAACGAACCAGACTTTTACTTCAGGACGCCCAAAATAACTCAATCTTCTGCAGAAGGCGCCTTGCAGTTGTGTTGCAACGCTGCTGTCCTCTGCTGCAAGACTTAAAGTAACAATGTGGCTGCTTTGGGGGCCATGAAGAGGCTTTTGTAATCCCTCTGTTCTGTCTGTATGTGGCGGACAGGAAGTCCAGACAGGAAGTCTGAGGAAAGAGAGAATAAGAAAAAGGGACATTTACTTTTCCTCAGATCTGTTCGCTTATTTCTCTTATTTATTTTGTATGTGAGTGGATGGGCATGTCCGTGTGTGTGTGTGTGTGTGTGTTTTAAAAGGACCTGCTCTTCCAGTGTTTGTGTGCATAATATTCTTTTGTCGTGAACTAACTGGTGGACTCACTTGCTGACTCCCATAGAGGCTGACTCATGGGCTTGGCTCCTATAATAATACTGTATCTGTATCAGAGGTGGATACCGTCTGTGTGTGCGATTATATATTCATGTAATGGCTCTTCCAGCAAACACAGTGAGTCCACAGCATGGGAGTGCTTAATTGACTTTGTGGGTGTGTGTGTGTGTGTGTGTGTGTGCTTTTGCTCCCAACACACACACCCTGATAGAGGAAGCAGAGCTCAAGGGGCAGTGGGCGCGGTGGGAGAGATCCAGCCAAATACCGTGACGTGCGAAGACCGACAGCAGCAGGCACTGGGGCTCAGGTAGCTCAAACTGTAGCGGCTGGAGACGCCTCTCATGATGTCTTTTCTTTGCCAAAATACACAAATGTGACTGTTTTCTTACATGGCCAAAAATATGTGGACAGTGAGGTCCGACACTGATGTTGGGGGATCAGGTCTGTGGTCACAGTCGGTGTTCCACTTCATCCCAAAGGTGCTGGATGGGGTTGAGGTCAGGACTCCATTTCTTTATGGAGCTGGCTTTCAAACAGGAAAGGGGACAAACATAAACTGTTGCCACGAAGCTGGAAGAACACTAAAATATTATTGATTTCCCTTCTTTGGAGCTGAGAAGCTGAGACCCAGCCAGGAAAACCAGACCCAGACCAAAACATTTGGCCGTATAGTTAAAATACCAGAGTTGCCGTGTTTGCGTTGGTGTAACTGTAGTCTGAAGAGGATTTCACCTGTATTTCCTGTATGTAAATGAGGTGTCTATGAAGTCAAATAGTGTGGTCACCAGCAATAACAGAACAGTAACTCAGCAGCTGATGGGAAGAAACTACACGAGGAACAAATGATTCACACCAAAGTCCAGTACAAAATAGTGCTTTTATATTTCCATAACTTCACGTAAAATGCGGCTGAAAATGAATCAAAGAGGAGGGAAAAATAAGCTTATTTGTCTCAGTGGAGCACAAACACAAAGTGACTGTGGATCAGGGGCTGAACACATTGTCGTGTAACCAAAAGGTCGCAGGTTTGATCTTCACGGCAGCAGCACGTCAAGTCGAATTAGCTCTCAGCTAACACGCTGAAGCCCTTCCCGCTGGATAAAAGCCCCTCTCACTTATCTTCATCATCTCAGGATCTGAAGAGGCTGCGGTTACCAGAGCCACGCTTCTCTTATGCTTTCCACATGAAATAGATTCCCATGAAAGTATTTACAACATGCGGTTGTTTAACTAAATAACAGGATAACGTGTCTGTTTACATTCCTCACATGTAAGTAATCAGAAGGACGTTTAGACGATTTATTGAATGCAGCACTCCACCATGAGCAAACCTTTTAACAATGTGTCCTGCCTCCAGCGTCTGACACAGCCATCAGTCTGCTGCTGAGCTTCTTTTTGTTTTTCCCAAAGCAGCAGGTTTACTGTTGCTGCAGGTGTTTAACAGGAGAGAAGACAAATCACCTGCAGCGCGACGAATAATCCTCCACCTCCTGGAAACAAGTAAACATCACTGAACGTGCGCAGAAAGAGTAAGACGTGGCACGCGAGGTGTACCGTGAAAACATCGGCAACAGTGTTTTTTGATTGACTTCCTCTCATTAATCGTACCTTAATCAAATTAAGCTCCTGGTTTGTTATTAATTAAGAATTTGTGGTGATAACCGAATGAGAATAGACTGCTTTGAGAATGCTGCAGTGGTGAAATGATGTTCATTACAGCCTGCACATCTGTGATATTTGATTAAAGCTCAGCCGAGCAGTTTTAATACTCGTAAAGACTAAGACATCTCATTAATGTACAGCAGAGGTCTTCAGAGTGGGAGCCTCCAAACAGTTTCAGGGGAGGGACAAAACATCAAACAGCCTAAATGTGTGTGATTTGGTTAAAGAGAGTTAGTTTCGGGGAATTTGACAGTTTCTCCCACTTTCCCAGAGTCGGAAACTAATTAATGCCTCAGGACACAGCTTTTTTATGTATTTGATGTAGTCTGAAGTTGTGTCAAACAGCAATATTCAGCTATCTTGGCTCAGTTGTTGAGTGTCTGTGGGATCAAACAACATAATCATGAACCCATGGGCACTGTAAATGCCACTGTGAAGGTCTGATAATATCCTTCATGTCAGGGTAAGAGCTTTTGCACTCAGTATGTATCTGTTTTTGAAGAAATGCCTGACAGATCATCATATAAAATCCTATAAAGCAGTCGCCTGCGTTGCTTTGTAACAGTGCCCACCGCGTCCTAATACAATTAGAGATATTAAACTGATAGTTAACACATTTATATTGTCTTTATTGACAATATGTGGTCAGATGTTTCTTTCAAAACGGCCCAGTTTATTGTGATGCAGTTGAGGCCAATGACAGCCAGCCTGTTTGTTAGTGGAGCTTAATGTGAATTGAGCTGGTTGTGTTTGTGGTCTCTCAGTGACCTGTGAGCTTATTGTGGTGATCTGGGATGCTGTGGGAGTGTCAGCTGAATGCCTAAAATGTCTCAGTAAATTGAGCACACACACACACACACACACACACACACACACACATATTTACAGTGCATGAAGGAGGAAGTGCGTCACATGCTGCTGGATAATGTCAGTCTGCATTCATCAAACTGTCCGGTCGGTGTTGCTAAAAATGACAAGACGCCAGTCAGGAAGCTCCCAGACAGGGATGATTATGAGACAACAGGCCCCTGGGCACAAACCGCTGGTCTGATTTACTAATTCTTGCTGTATCTCACTGTGGCCTCGGGATGTGCAGCTGTAATATGAAGGAGCAAGACATTTAAGAGTGGCTGTGGTTGGCAGAAACTCGATCGTAGACTGAGCTCTCTGTTAGAGCTGCACAAGGCCCCCGGGAGCCACTAACCCTAAAATATCAGCCATATTGAATCGTGTAGTTTTCCTGATGATGATGATGATGATGCAGTCGAGACGTTTCTGTAAGATGCTGAAAGAAGCTTTGTTCCTGCGGTGATCGGGATTAATCAATCCATTAACTCGAGCGCTGAAAGGACAATTTAGACCAATTTACTCATGTTTCTTGTTGAGAAATGTTGCACTACATTTATCTGACAGCTGGCTAGTTTGCAAATTCTGGTTTTACATTTAACCTGAGATAAAAACGTCTCTTTTCTTTCTGTTTTTCCTTTCTCTCTCTCTCTCTCTCTCTCTTCCTTCCTGCAGCCTCTTCTTCTTCTTCTTCCTCTTCTTCTTCTGCAAAGCACGACAAACTGGAAATACAAGGTTTTCGTCCTGCAGCAAAAAGTACACTCTACTCTGAATACTTTTACTCCTTTGCATACTTGACATTTCTTTCTCTCTTTGTGGAGCAACTTTGTTTTTACTCTCACTTATTTACTTATAGACTTTTACAGTGTTTCATTACAATCATTGTTTTAAAAAGCTATAATAAACATGTAAATGAATTAATATTGAATTTAAATGATGCCCCCCTTGTGGTCTTTATCATGTCAATATATCCCCAACACATTTCCAATTAAATTACTCAGAAATACTTTATTGATCCCAGGGGGGGAAATTGGTCTCGTTACAGTTGCTTCCATCTTAGAATAGAAATATATGTAAGAATTATAATAAATAGACAAGAAGAATGTAAAAATATGTAACAACAGTGTGAATAATAATAATAATAATGCTGAGAAAGGGGATCTATAAATGTGTTAAAATGCAAGAATAGTGTAAATAAATAAGACATTTTTATTTTTTAATATTATAAACCGACACATACTGAAGTGAACCAGGAGCTTTTGGGTTTAGTTGCCCACTTACTTGCCTGCTTGCTAATCCAGAGTGTCTCTTCCACCTCTGGGATTATTAGTTATCTGTGCAAAATCATACTATGTGGGATTATGCAGTAAACTGTTCATGCAGTTGACAGAGCCGACCACTAGGAGTCAGTGTCACACAAAGTCGTTTCTGTGGTCGTGGTGAGTTACTCACTTGCCAGCAACACCACAAAAATGTCGTAGTTTTTTTAATAGGAGATCTGAGAGGCAGATTAAGTCACTGTGATTTCCTCTGAGTCATGTTGCCGCTGGCTTCCTGCCATCCTGCAGCACCAGCGGCACAATGCTGCTCAGGTACTGTGAGCAGAACCTGTTTGTTCTGGAGGTAAATCACCTCGCCGCTTCATTGTTTTAGACCGTGAAGGAAGAAACACAAAGGAAGCATGCAGCATTTTTGCAGGAAAAGTGGCATCTGTTAACTGATAAACAAAACAAAAGAAATACTTCTGTTATTTAGCCGCTCTCTGCTAAACAAAACAACTGGGCCCTGTAAGATCAGCCAGGAACAATCAGCATTAAGGCGCCAGTTAAGAGTAATGGTTCGAGCAGCCGCACAAAGACGAGCTGATGCACAGTATTGATCAGGAGCAGGAAATGGCAGAGTGCCGTGGAGAAGGAGCTATTCTGCTTTCACTGTCTGCTTAAGAGTGTGTGCAGCTTTTATTCTACCAAGCGTTGTCTGTCTTATGTAATCATGTGTGTGTTTTTAAAGTTCATATATTCATTTACAGTAATTTTAGAGGCGTGTCCTGTTTTTTCCCATTTTTTTTCCCCATGCACTTGAACTCTGCTTTCAAGAGAAGGTCAATACAAAATATTAGCGTTTTTTAGGGCCTTGCAGTTTGTTCATAAACTACAGTGATCACTTCCTTATTTTAGAGACTGGAATGTTTTCCCACATGTTAGAGTTATTTCACATGGTCCCGTGCTGAGCAACATCTACGGTCTGCGTGAGGCACCTCTGGGAGAAGGTCTTTCAACGAGCCTCTCACTAATATAAGTCACATTTATTTAGTGCTGAAACACTTCAGGATGAATTGTGTTAACTTCGGTACCTGCAAAAACTGATTCCCATCAGCCTCTGCTACTTAGCAAATGTTAGCATGCTAACACGCTAAACTAAGATGGTGAACAATGGTAAACATTACACCTGCTTTGTCATTGTGAGCATGTTAGCATTTAGCTGGAGGATTATGCAGCCCAGGAGGATTCAAGGTTGGACATCCTTAATAGATCCTTCCAGTCATTCAATCTAGTTAATCCATTTGTTAATCCATTAATTAGGATGAATTAATTTGTTCCCTTGAGATTGTAGTGATTGTCAGCTTCACTTATGGACCTCTTGGACCTAAAATTGTTTTCTGTGATCTCAGACTGATGTACTGATGGCTTCAGAGCATCACACATCATCCCTTCAACCAGTTCTGGAACCCTTTGTGGTTTTGGGTGGATGCACAGAAGAGATGGATTAGAAAATTTAAGAAGTTATTTGTAGTTTGAGGGCCTATTGTACCAGACTCCATAGAGAAATGTTGCAATTTAGGCAGACATTGTGCGTCATACAGCTTTAAGCACGATCATTACTATCCATTTCATCCCCTTCAGCTAGTATTGTGAAATGTGTGTGTGTGCGCGCCACAGTGCTTCCATGTGGGTGGGAGTCTGAATGCTTTGGTCCTTCTCTGGATCTCTGGAATGTCAACAATGAGTCATGTCGGCCTGCTCGTCTCGGGGAGGGGAGCCGCTCAGGCCTCCAGCTTCTGGTTCAGCCAGTAACCAGAAATTTAGTCAAACAATTATTCGCAGAAACCTGTGCAGGTGTGTGTCATGACCTTGTTACAGATTCCACTGTGTTAAAACGTATTTCTTTTGTGTTTCTTCTCACGCTTGGACATCCTCAGAGGAGTCTGAATCCTTTAAAACCTCACACATGTTCTCAGGAGAATTATTTTACCTGTGACCAATACTGGTGATCATACGAACTGCAACAAATCAGCTCCAGGCCTCTTGAATTGGGTGAATTTGGTTTTAAATAGAGCAACTACTTACTAACTAAAGTGCCAAACCTTTTCTAGTTTCAGCTTGTTGAAGGTCCTCTGTCTTACATGATAGTAAACTGCATATCTTTGGGTTCTGGACTGTCTGGCGCACAAAACAAGACATTTGAACACTTCTCCTTCAGCTTTAGGAAAGTGTAATGGCCATTTTCCTCTATTTTCTGACAATTTGTAGACTAAATGATTAATGGATTAATCTAGAAAATAATCAGCAGGTTATTTGACGATGAAAATGAAATTTGCTTATTTAGACGAGAAGATCGATGCCACTCTGATGTCTTTTTGTACGGATTGAACAAACAAGCTATACTGTTAATTAGTGAGCTTTAGTGAGCAGATATTGTTACGGAGCTGAGCCAGGCTAGCTGTTTCCCCCTGTTTCCAGTCTTTGTGCTAAGCTAAGCTAAATGGCTGCTGGCTGTAGCTTCATCTTTATCGTGCAGACATGAGAAGTGGCATCAATCTTCTCATCAAACTCTCGGCAAGAAAGCAAATCAATTATTTTCTCACAAGTCATGTTATCATATGTAACGTCTCAGTAGTTAAAATCCAAAGAAAAAAACAATTTTTGCAATGCAATAGTGTTCATTTTGTACTCTGTGAGGTGCTGCGATGAAGACTGAATCAGGGCTCCAACTAACAGTTATTTTCATTATTGATTAATCTACTGATTATTTTCTCAATTAATCTTTTGGTCCTTTAAAATTTCAGAAAACGGTGAAAAATGCGCGTAAAGTCGCACCTTCACATTTCTTGTTTTGTTTGACCAACAGTCGAAAAACCCAAATAATATATTCAGGTTTAGTTTTTTAATCTCAGATAAAAGCTGCAAATCCTCACATTTTAGAAGCTCGAAGAAGAGAATGTTTGTTTGAAAAATGACTTCATCGATTATGAAAATAGTTGCAGATTAATTAATATTGATCAATGAATTGAAAAGTTGGTGGAAGTTTCTTGAAACGGCACGAAGCCCCTTTAACACAAACAGGTGCCTCAAACAGGAAGTCCTCCCCTCTCCTCTCATTGGCTGTCTTTGGTCTCCCTGAACGTCCCCCTGGCCAATCGCGTCTCCTCCCTCCCTGCTGCGTCCCGCCCGGCCGAACCTTCCCCTCTTCTGTCTGCGTCGCTGCTGCAGTCTGCTCCCAACCTCCCAGACTGTCTGCCAGGTCCCTGTGAGAGTGTGTGTGTGTGTGTGTGTGTGTGTGTGTGTGTGTTGCAGAGAGAGTGTGTGAGGAGGTTTAAAGAGAGAGACTGGAGGGACGACAGAGCAGCGGCTTCTTGATTTGAGTTTAGAGTTTGTTTCCTGGTGGAGAGACAGTTTAGGGAAGTGAAGACAGGATGATGGTGGTGATGATGATGATTGGCTTCCCTCAGCCTCCGCGGGCTCAGGTCAGTGGATGCTGTCAAAGTGTGTGTGTGCAAGAAAAGGAAATTCATGCTGCTCTTGTTCTTTATAATACAGTGTTTTCAGTGGTTTCCAGGCTCTGCGTGTGTGTGTGTGTGTGCTGCCAAATGTTACTGCAAAAAACTGTTGTTTCAATTATCAGTCAAACTATTAAGTTCACAACAAATGCCACCACACGTTCTCAGAGCCCAAATAAAGTCTTCAAATTACTTATTTTTAGAGTGCGACCTGTAATGTATTTTGGAGGCTGATACAGATATTGATTGATTAGGTTTAGGGGCCGTCACTTCCAACTGCCGTTCAACGTAGACAGAGTTTTAACATTTGGTCTGTAAAGATGTGTTTAAATGCAGCAAGCTGTGTCTTATACCCCAAAATGCACCGTTACTCTGTTTTAGTAAACCAGGCAGCTGACGTTCTCTTCATTAACGCGAAATGTCGGAATATCGACTGATATCAAAATAACAATAAATGCCAACACAAGTTCTCAGAGCCCAAATGTGACGTCTTTAACTTGCTGAATCTGTTTCACAGCGAGTTCCCAGTCGGGTCGTCACTGCGAGGGAACACGGGTCAAGGTGTTTGTGGAGAAAAGAAGCGGGGGTAACCTTCAGTTTGAAGGTTACCCCCTTTTTTGGGGGGGGGGGTTAGAGTCTAAATAGTGTGTTGAGTGACGGCGAATGCTCCACAGAACAATGCAGAAGGTTTTTTCTGCCCACAGCTGTGAAACTTCTGAGTGACTTGTGATTTTTTTGCTTGTTTTCTGAGATATCGTTTGTATTTTTGAGGTCATTTGTGAGGTTTCGTGGCCAGGTGTGTGATTTATTAATTAGGATCATACAGTATAGTCACAGTACGGTGATGAGATGCACAGGACAAGTCTGGACAGCATCTTCTCTGCTGTGACCTGTCTGACTCGCGTCTCTTTTTCTTATTTGTCACTGTGCATCGGCGAACAAACTAGTTTCCCCTCTGCGGATTAATCAAGTTATCTGATCTAATTCAAGAAGTCACTGATTACTGACGATTTGCAGATTTCAGTGTCTGTCAGAAAATGAGAAGTTTAAAGAAATGAGATTTTGTGTGTGAATCAACCTGATTCCATGGGGTTTTTTTAATGTGTGTGTGTGTGTGAGGACTCAACAGCCTGCCACCTGGCTGGCGAGTGATGCAGTGTGTGTGTGTGTGGGGGGGGTGATGGTCCACACTGTACCCAATTAATGTGAGTGCTCGCTGGGCTGGGCCTAATGCACAGACACACACGAGCCAACCACTCCCTGCATTAATCATCTTAAAATATATTTTTCCTTTAAGCTCACTTTCCTCAGTCACGTATATTTATCGGGTCGTGTCCTCAGAGGGTTTTATCTCGATAATCTATATTTTTATATTAACATTGAATCAAATGTCAATGTCTGAACTCACAGAGAATTCTTACCAACTCTGCTGAGTTATTCAGCCTGTTTTAGGGCATTGTTCTGCTTGTACGACACATTTACTGTGTGGTTCAGCCTCAGTGTTTCCAGCTCTGCTGAACCCACCGTACTCCACCAGCCCAGCAGCAAACAGCAGGCAGACACGGGTGAAGAAGGTGGAGCATTTAGCAGCTAAAGAGGTAGATATCTTTGCTCAGGGGCTGATGGAGACCAAAAACAGAGCTAACAGAGAGGGAATATTAGCATTCATCAGGTGGACACAAACACGACTCCAGTGGGGTGATCGTGTTACTCTGTCTGTTGGATGAGTTAACAGGCAACAAGTGGCTGAAAATGTATAAATTGAGCTTTGAAGGCACCCTGTGGAGTTTTTAGATTGAAAGTAGTGCTGAGGAGAAAAGTTTTAATGAGTCTGTCCCTGTTTTGTTTGTTTCGTGCACACGCAAATGCACAAGCACGTTGGTGCTAATAATCTTTATTTATAGAGAACTTTTCTATAACCACGTTACAAAGTGCTTCACACAAGGCAACAACTTCGCAACAAGCAGATCAGAAACACTTTCCCATAGATTAATAACAAATAAAACCAGCAAACGGTCAGTCAGTAAAAATGAAGAATAATCAGGAAAAGCTCTCCGATAAAAGTTTGTTTTAAGAAAAGATTTAAAAGACCTGATGTCCTCAGGCTGCTCGTTCCAGAGCGTTGGGGCTCAAACGCTCTGTCACCTCTAGTTTCCAGCCGGGCCTCGGAAACAGATAGAAGACCTCCGCCCGAGGATCTCAGGCTACGTACTGGCTTGTAGGCAACTAGGAGGTTAGATATGTAGGATGGAGAGAGGTCATGGAGAGGTTTCACATTATTCCACTGACCGACAGTAACGCGGCAGCAAAAGGCCGTGAAGAAGAAGAAGAAGAAGACTGCTTCCGAGTAAACATGGATGTCAAGAATGTCGGTTTCAAAAGTGTTTTATGTGGAATGAGGGACGCTCAACATGTTTGTTAGCCTTCAGGGGGGCACACAGTGCTGTTTGGTAAGTGGCTGAATGTGAACAGGGCTCCTTTTTAAGTGCATTTCTAAAGAACACTGTTAAGTTCTTGATTGATGAATATCCTCAACAAGGGAAAAACACTGAAGGCAGTGAATGCAAACTACACAACCAAGTTTAGTACTTTTCTGCTGAGGAAAATTATAAATACAGTTGAGCAATACTCTCCATACAATTAATTAATATCCTGCTCTATACGATATCGCAGTTAAGTTAAATTGCCAATACCAGAATATGTGTAAATATTTAATAAGACAATTAGAGGATTTTTCACTATGTTCAACCTTTTACCTGCCATTGAAAATATCAGCTATAGAGGCTCTCTGTGGCCGAGAGGTTTAGGACGCTGGTCGTGTAGTCGTCGGACTCTACAGGATCTAATCAGGGCAAAACATGCTCAAACAATACTTATGAGCGAGTACCGCACCTCATATAAAACAAGTAACTATCTCTGTATATTTTGGTATACTGTATGTGAGTATTCATTTTTATTGAGTACTGTTTTTTCCTATTTTCATCAGTTTTCAGACAGCAAGTCAGTCGGCAGCAACCCAATCAGCACCAGGGTCTTTAGAAGTCCTTGAATTCCACCTTGAAAGTCATCAAAAAGCTCTTGAACGGGAAAAGCAAAGAAACAGCAGCAGTGTAGTGAAGCATCTCACCAGTTTCAGCTCTTTAATTCTTCTTGTTTTCAAATTCGAGTTCAAATTTCTGTGTGATTTCTGATAACTTTATTCCCGTGTGTGGCGTATGAGCACGTTGGAGTAAGCGTAACCGCAGCCGTGCGACTTTCTGCAAAGACTTTATCAACGTGAAACAAAAGCCAGGATTATGAGCAGTGAGGGATGTTTTTTACACCTCCAGCTGCTTCATTTTAATCTCATGTAATCTCAGTTTTGCTGCCCACGTCTCTCCCTGTTGGCTAATCCTTCATGTGTTTCCCTCCTTCACTTTTATTCCAGTTGGTTTTTTGTTTTTTGTTTTTTAATTCCCTGCATCACCGGTTCCACCAGGAGTTATTGTTAGAGAGACACACCTCAGAGCGCACTCTCACACACATTTCTCTTTCACACAGTTTCAACACACACAACAGTGGCAGAAAAAGACACACAGAGACGTACATTTTCTTAATGCTGAGGGTGGTTTGCATACTGCGGGCTGTATGCACTGTGAGTCGTGGTAATACAGTAAAGGTTGCTGCATTTGCATCTAATTTGTTTGAGTTTGCAATGGTAACCTAATTACCTGTGTACAGTTCACTGAAGGGTGAGGCCAATATAATTTACTGTATCAGGTATTGGTCAGGTTTGTTGTCGTACGCAGACAACAGAGATGAACGTACGAAAAAAAGTATTTTTTTTCTGACTTTTCTGCCCACAATCTTTAGACATGCGTTTTATGACGAGCGGTCACAAGAAGACATTACTTCGTATTAAAGGGTCACGGGCAAAAATGGCCATAGCAACAGAAAAAATGGTGTCGTTTTTTGGGAAATGAATGAATTCTTCATTTAAAAGCAGGACTGTATCCCAGAGTTTCCCCCATGAAAGGCTCAATCTATGCTAGAGACGCAAACACTACAAGTATTAAATATTTTTTGGAGAGATTTAATGTCCCACGATGGTGTGAATTCAAATGTGGAAAGACTTTGAATGTATTGAGACATTCAGAGATCCACGGAGAGTTCGGGAGGGTTGGGATATCATCTAAAAGTTATCTAGGCTGCATTCCAATAATTAGGCCGCTCCTCGTCTATTAGAAACTTGGTTGTTAAGTTGTGGTTTAATTAAGTGGTTAGTAATGGCTGTGTGGTTTGCATGACGGAGGGAAACATTAAAGGAACACTGACACTTTACCCAGAGTCAGGTGAGAAGAATGACGTTAAGTTCATCAGAGAAACAAACTAATTGCCCGTTAAACTACAATTTTATACACTTTGAGTCAAAACTCTTCCCTCCAATTTTGCATTCAGTGCTTGTAGCTTCATAAAAGAGCAGGTCGGGGTTCAGTGTCTTGCTCAAGGGCGCTTTCGTGGGACTCGTGGCTGCTGATGGACACTCGCTGTCGGCCCCTGTGGGGGTCAGGCCTGTTGGTTTCCTGGATGTGGGACAGTCCCTGCAGCGCTGTGGTTGTGTTGCCTGGAGGAGGAGGTGAAAGCAGACAGACCACAGTTTAACTTTCTGCAGAACCAGAACATGAACATCTTTTTGTCCCCTCACGACAGCTTGTTTCTGCTTATATTGAACAACGATGAAGCGATAGCTTGAATTATAGCAGGTTAATCTGCTAATCACTGATTAGAATAAATGTCGGGAGATACTTTCCTCCTCTTTATTTAAAGCATTAATTATGTTTAGTGAGTGTTATGGCAGCCGTTGTGGTGATACTGCCGCTTCAGAGTGTTAAGATTAGTAGTATTTTATTCAGTCATCATGCAATATCAACAGTCTGTGTATTAATTAATGACTGAACAGGCGCAGGCAGAAGCAAAATGCTTATATATTCTTTTCTATTTAAGCTACTCTCCAAAAAAGAAAAGAAAATAATCATTGACATTTGTAACCCTCAAAAATAGCTTCGAAACCATTGTTTTGAAAACCAAAAGCGAATTAAATCTGTCAGTAAATCTATTGTTCCGTAATTTAACCCGAACAATAGAAAGTAATCTCCTTTTAATTCCTTTTTTAGCTTTTTGTTCTGTGAATTTACAGACACCTCTCAAATTATATCTGCTCTCCCGTATGGAAAAAACATTTTTGTACACAGTCTGGAAGTGACTTTGATTATTTTATAAAATACCAAATCCTTAAATTTCATAACCGTGGATTAGTGTGATCATAATGACCGGCCTTATTAAGAATACATACGGCTCGTTTCTGTAGTGAAAGGATTGAATTTATAGTTGATTTAAAAGCCGACCCCCACAGTAGGCCTTATAATTTAATATATCCCTGGATTTATACAGAATTTCTATTGACTTTGACATTTTTCCTTTGATATAGTCAATATGTTTATGATCAATCACAACCCCGAGGAACAACTCTTTCAATTTCAGCGTCACAGATTTTGTTCACATGAGTTCACAAGAAACTTTCAAGCACCTGTAGCTGCTTGTTTCCGATTGGCTCACGGGTTTCACCGCATCATTAATGACAGGTGACATGTTTACTGTGAGTTTTGGGTGCGTCTGTCTCTCTGTTTCACCTCCACACGGCCTTTCTGGGTCCGTTTATGTGAAAATCCCACCCGTCAATCAATCCTCTTCGTTCATGAGCAGGACTGTGGTTAAAAGGGGCCTCTGCTTCCTGCGCGTCTCCTCTACGAGTCCTGTTGTTTGGATTAGTGTCTCGTCTGACGTGTGATCTGCGAGGAAGGAGAGGAAGAGATGGATGGACGAGCTGCAGCTCGGACAAAAGGACAAAGGAAGAGATTAAAGGAGTGAAGGAATCCATCAGACATGGCAGGGTTTTTTTCCCCAGTAGTGATGGTTCCAGTGCTAAAAGCATCTCTTTAGTTTATGCAGTTATTGCAGAGATGACAGCAGCAGTGGACACCTGCCGGTAGAGAATAACTGCCGCAAAGCGTTTGTACTGAAAAATGAAACGTGCCCCTCAGGTTGGCTGAGTCAGTGAAGTCCCGTCTTAAAACAAGCTTTTATCAGAGAGCCTTTCCTTATTTTACCTGAGTTTTAATTACGGCCCGAGCACCGACCGACAACTGAAGGAATTATTATTATTATTATTATTATTATTCCCCCAAATAAATCTGTTTTGAGGGGCTGAAGGTGCTCAAAAACTCATGAATCTTTGCACATGCGTCAGACGTGCTGAAAAATTATATATTTTTCTTTGAACTGTTTATCTATTCCTATTCTTGCCCTTTCCTTCATTGTATTAGTATGTTTTCTTTTAAAAGCTGATGATTTTATGACTTTCTAACGTGCTCTATTAATAAAGATTATTATTATTTTTCAAGACGTGGCCCTAAAATATCCACACATTTGTATCTGCAGACCTTAAAGTACCTGAAAGTGTGGTGTCATTTCTCTATAACATTAAATATTCATGACGGCAACAATCAAAATTAAAGTTCACAGAAATATGTGACAGCAGAACCCAGCTCAAGTTTGACCCTTATCTTTGGTTTAACACCCCCTTCCCCTCCTCACCCGTCTCTCCAGGTGAGCCCCGGGCTCCAGACTGAGTGCTAGCCATGCTGCGGCAGTCCGAGCCGACCTCCAGCACCCTGCAGCTGGTTGCCAGCGATATGACCGGCATCATGGAGAAGCTGGACACCCGCGAGCTCGACCTGGAAGATGGAGAGTACGACACGACCGACGCCAACGCCGCAGGTGCGTGCACGTTGTCAGCGTGGTGTCGGTCTAACATCACTGCATATATCTGTGTCTGATATCTGATATGTTTGTATATCTGCAGCCGAGCATTTGCCTTTCATGGCGATCTACAACACGGTGGGTTTCAAGGATCCCGAGGCCAAAGTCTTCCTGTCCTCTCCGATCACCGCCAAGATCCTGGAGGTGGAGCGGTTCACCTCGGCTCAGGACCGCTTCAACCTCACCACGCAGAGGAGCGTCAACAAGGTGCACACATTTCACTCTATACAGTCATTATTTGGCTCAGAAATCCGTGACGTTGCTGAGCTCAAATTCTCACAAATGTCAGACAGGTTTTTAATTCCTGTGCTGGCATCCATGAAGACTGTCAGAGGTTTGTTTCTGCAAAATGCTGAATTATGGGACTGAAATGGCCCCAAACCAGATTCCTCCTTCAGGTGCTGGTAGCAGGTGAAATATGTCCAAACTTAATTTATTTGTACATTTTAACATCCACAAACAAGAAAGACTACAAGCTTGCAGCTTTGTGAGGCTGTACTTCGTCTAATGCCAGCATGCTAACATGCTAACATGCTGACAAGGCAAAGTCACTTGTATAGCACATTGCAACTACAAGGCAATTCAAAGTGCTGCACATGAGACATACAAAGGCATTAAGACAAGATATAAAAGACACAAGCAGGTATAATATTTACCATGTTCACATCTTAGTTTAGCACTAAACACAAAGTACAGCAGAGGCTGACGTCATTAGTTTGCAGGTAGGTGGTTTTATTTAGAGCAGTGTTTCTGTCTTCCAAGGAAACTATTAGCTGCGAGATGCTGATTATTAAAAATGCCAAACTTTTTAAAGCATTAAATGTCTAACTCAAGTATCCGTGCCGTGTGCTCAGTGGATGCCGGCGGTGTTTAAGATTGAGCTGAAACACGGGGAGTTCACGTGGCTGGTGAAGAGGAAGGAGAAACACTTCATGGATCTGCACAGAGAGCTGAGGACCTACAAGACCTTCATGAGGCTGCCGCTGCCGTCACGCAGGTAAACACTCCAACTGCATCTTCTTGTTCTGGATTGGTTTAGGTTTGGGTTTAGTTAAAGCCTCAGAAACTCAGATTAGGTGCGATGTAAACAGGCGGAGACTGATGTTAGACCTGCAAGACATTTTGTCTTCAGCATACGGTGCTTTCCTGTCACCTAAACCTTCCAGAAAGTTGCTAAAACTACATTAGAAACAAATGTTTTGTGATAGTTTCACACTTTTTGGTCCTGGGATTTGAACTGATCTTGCCGTGTCTCTCTGCAGTCACACGGTGAAAAGGCAGACGGTGACGAGGAGCGAGGTGAGGGGGATGCCGAACCTCCCCAGAGGAGGAGGGGACGAGCTGGGCAGAGAGGATCAAGTGTCCAGTCGCAGGGTACGCCTTTCGCCAGAGCAGCTGTCATTCACCACTCTCTCTCTCTCTCTCTCTCTTGCTTTCATATTGATTTTTATTTTCATTGCGCTGGCTGGCTCATGTTTAGCTAATGTGTGTTTGTTCCAGAAACAACTGGAAGATTACTTGAATAACCTGCTAAAGATGCCGATGTACAGGAACTACCACGCAACGGTGAGGATGACGGGGCCTCAGAAGGGTTCTCGCACATCTTGGCAAACCTTTAAAACCTGCAAAATGACAAAATAGACCATAATGCCCTTGACAAAGTTTTAATTTGCGACAACAGGCTGTTTTGCATAGAAATGATTATTTCTCTCTTTCAGATGGAGTTCATTGATGTGAGCCAGCTGTCCTTTATCCACGACCTGGGACCAAAAGGCTTGTAAGAACAACGTTTGGTATTTAAATCTTACACTTTACCCCAAAAACACTACGAAACTCTGCTGTTTCTGTGAGAAACACTTCCACTTAACGCCAGTTTAATGTGAATGGTTTCAAGAAGAGCAGTATTATGTTGAACCTTAGATTGATCTGTCATATTTTTAGAAAAGCACATTTCTTTTTGCTCCTTGATATCCAAAAAGGTTGACTTTTTTCCCCATTATTAAGCAGTTAAATAAACGAAAGTCAAGTCAAGCTTTATTTATGCAGCACATTTCATACACAGGGCATCACAATGTGCTTTACATAAACATTTTACATAAAAGTGTAATATCCTGTCCATGTTTTAGGCACAGTACAGTATGTTTTCTTGGTAAGAACAGCAGCTTTCTTGCCTTTCAGAGAAGGGATGGTGCTGAAGCGATCCGGCGGCCATCGGATCCCCGGGATCAACTGCTGTGGTCGAAGCAAAATCTGCTACCACTGGTCCAAACGGTCAGTGAACACCGACAGACGTGAGACAGACGATGGAGGACAGGTTTTACCAAACTGCTGAGATCAGTAGACACACTGACACTGGTAGACCAGAGTGCAGCAGGACGGCAACAAAGCAGCCGATCAAACGGGTTGATTTGATTTGATTCGTTGTGTTTGTGTGTAGCTGGCTGGTGGTGAAGGACTCGTTCCTGCTGTACATGAAGCCGGACTCGGGAGCCATCTCCTTTGTGATGCTGGTCGACAAGGCGTTCGCCATCTTAATGGACTCCAAAGACACGGAGACCAAACACGGCGTCCGCGTAGACAGTCTGTCCAGGTGTGTGACACAGCTGTACTTCATACAGCTGCTACTCGAGGTGCTCGTACTGATTCCAAGTCAAGTCAACATCATCAATGAACAGTTCTTTATCTAACACAAGGAAATGGCTTCATTGGACTCTTTACAAACCACATATTCTGTAAAACTTTACATTTACCTTAATCTTTCCTTAAATGATGCTAAACTCCCCCCTTAACATTTGTAATTAAGGCCTTAAATTAAAACAACGTCCATCTCAAAACACTTAACTTCTCAGAAGTGTTTATTATGCAGCTCAGGCTCTTTGCCTCCAAAGCAGGAGATGTAACTTTAATTTACTTTACTAAACCAAACGGAGCATCACACCACTGACAATCCCATACACTTCCACACAGTGCATAAAAGGAATGTTATTTATTTTATTTTTGATTTGCTGGATCAGAACCGGGTCATTTCATCCTCATAAACACGATTACTGGCCAACAGCAAAACATTAAAGAGCTGAGAACTTTTGCTTTTATCGAATATTATTACAGAAATGTCAAATGAACACGAACAGTCAGTAAAGATAAAGTGATGTTCTATAATAATAAAGTAGTTTTAATAATAAAATTGAGAACAGAGGTTTTGTACAGAACTCTTGTAAACCTTTCTGCACACATGTTCATTTTGCTCGATTAAAATAAATAGAATTAAAAGGTGTGTGTGCGCGTGTGTGTGTGTGTGTGTGTGCGTGTGCGTGCAGATCACTGGTGCTGAAGTGCAGCAGCTACAGACACGCCCGCTGGTGGGGTCAGGCCATAGAAGAATTCGTCCAGAAGCACGGCTCGGCCTTCCTCACCGACCACCGCTTCGGATCCTTCGCCAGAGAGGAAGTGAACATCCCCGCCAAATGGTAACCGCGGCAACCAACTGACACTGTCCACTGTTGTTGTATCCACCCTTTTGACATTTGAGCTTACATCAGTGTTTTTAGACCTTTTTTTTTCTTTTTTTGATTTGGGGTGAAATTAAAAAAAAGTCTAGACGAGTCCTGGTCCACTTGGCAGAGTGTGTGTGTGTGTGTGTGTGTGTGTGTGTGTGTGTGTGTGTGTCTCGCTGGAGTAACCTGACACAAAGAGAGGGAAAGTGAGCCTCACCTGCTCATCACCTGTCTCTCTGCTGGGCAACACTATACTGTCTGTGAGACAGACTCTGTGTGTGTGTCTGTGTGTGTGTGTGTGTCTGTGTGTGTGTCTGTGTGTGTGTGTCCACCATAAAAAGCATAATGAAAGTAGAGAAGATGGACGGATTGAGAAGTGAGAGGGGGAAGTGTTTGTTTGGGTTGCTCTTGCGGTCTAAAGGTGTGTGTGTGTTTCTGTCTGTATGTGTGTGTGTATGTGTGTGTGTGTGTGTGTGTGTTTCTGTCTGTGTGTGTATGTGTGCATGTGTATATTTATGTGTGTGTGTGTGTGTGTGTGTGTGTGTGTGTGTCTTCTACAGGTATGTGAATGGAAAAACGTACATGGAGGACGTGGCCGATGCTCTTGAAGAAGCCAAAGAGGAAATATTCATCACAGACTGGTGGTAAGTGTGTGTGTGTGTGTGTGTGTGTTTAAACTCCCGCTGCAGCGCTGCCTGATCGCATTAAGATGAGATTCTGCAGAATAATATAATTATAAGTGGTTTGGAAAGATGGGGTTTTCTCTGTGTGTGTGTTTCAGAGTGCACTTGGCGGTCACCTCTTGGGGAGGTTATCTGGTCAAACAGATCAGTTACAGTCTGAGGCTCAGACTGCTGTTGTACTAACACACACAGAGCAAAGTGTGATTTACTGCTGTAGCGCTGGCATCAAACTGTACTCCAGTATCCAATAAAAGAAAAGAAAAGTGAAGTTTTCATGCCTTCAGATTAGTCGAGGAAGGAAAGAAGTTTACTATTTAAGGGAAGAGAAAGTAGGGCAGTAGAAAGGGAGATCTATGCGATGTCTTACAGTGTGCGTTGCTCCACAGGTTGAGTCCAGAGATCTTCCTGAAGAGGCCGGTTGTCGAGGGCAACCGCTGGCGTCTGGACTGCATACTGAAACGCAAAGCGGTGAGCAGGAAACAGTTTCTTCGCCGGCCACCATCCTCACCACTGCTTCACACACAGAGAGAGAGTTATATGAATTGAGAAATCACTCTTTTGTGCTCTCTACAGAACAAAGACTGGAGGCAGGAAGAAACATCTGGCCTCGATCAAAAGTCAAAAAACAGCCTTTTATACAGTGTGTCTTGTTACGTAGCCAGCAAGCTAGTTAATCTGAGTTTGGTTCACAGCAACGTCACTCTGAAAGCTGTCTTTGGAGTCATTGGCATGGACCTCTGATTATGCTATGCTAGCAGTTTCCCCCTGCTACCAGTCTTTATGCTAAGCTAGGCTAAATACGTCACAGAGACTTGATTTTCTGATCTAACTTTCTGTATGACAGCAAAGTCTAAATGTGGTGCCCTGAGAAGTTTTTGCGTAAGTAGTAATTGTGTGAATCCTGCTTTTAAAAGCATTTAAATTTAAAAAGTTTGAAACCTGCTTTGTTTACATCCATGTTTAGTAGCTAGCAGTTTTCTTCTTCCTCCCGGCTGCCATCTTGGTACATTACCGCTACCTGTAGGTCAGTGGGATTGTGTGACGCCAGTGGCAGGAATGTGTATCGCTCTGCACAGAGATAACTCTGCAGGATCCCTTTAATGTGACTCTATTTATTATTATAAATGGCGTATTGGTGTTTTAGCCCTTAAGAAGCAACAGCCTGCTGGTGGGTCGGTCAAACTCCCACAGAACTTTATTTAAAATTCTGTATATATTATTTCCATTAGTTTAAATGGTGCAGTCTTTGGTTTGAACATCATACATACTTAAGCTTAAAGAGCTTGTTCATCTGTTGGCTTTATATGTTTATAAATGTTGAAATCCTCAATAAAAACTAAAGTGGGAAAAAAAAGCTTAAAGAGCTGCAACAAGATGCTGCAGATGATATATTTGTGATACTGACAGATTATGTTCTCAAAGTTACAGCTTCTTGGACTGATATTTGTCATTGTGTTGTTGTTTCCACAGCAACAAGGCGTGCGCATCTTTGTGATGCTGTACAAGGAGGTGGAGTTAGCTCTGGGCATAAACTCGGGATACAGCAAGAGAACGCTGCTGCACCTTCACCCCAACATCAAGGTGAGTGTCTGACGTGTTTCCACAGGTCTATCACGCTGCATGCATGCGCATGTTTCCCGTGTGAATTTACGACTTCCTCTCCATAAGGTGATGCGTCACCCGGACCACGTCTCCTCCACCGTCTACCTGTGGGCGCATCACGAGAAGATCATCATCATCGACCAGTCGGTGGCCTTCGTTGGTGGGATTGACCTGGCGTACGGTCGCTGGGACGACAGGGAGCACCGGCTGACGGACGTCGGGAGTGTTACACGCTCACACATGGAGCAGGTCTCTCACACACACACACACACACACACACACACACACCTGAACTGACTGACGTGGTTAGTGTCACTTGATCATTGTCCAACATGTAGCGAGGACAGGATACCTGCACCGTCCACCTGCCCTCTGCTTCTCTGTTTCTCTCACTCTCGCTCACACACTCACTGCTCTCTTTAGTCTTTTAATTTAACATTTTTAAGGTTTTAAATATTGGTAATGTCTTAAAAATCTAATCAGTCCGATTCCTTTACATTCTGAGTAAATAACAGTTAAAACAAAGGTCTTCCTAAACATCACATTGTTGCCCAGACAAAATCATCTATCTTCATATTTGCTGTTTTTTTAAATTTTCAAATAAACTGAGTCATTAAATCCTCCTATATCTTAGACTGAAGAAACCCATTAAATGATCTATAAAAATTGTCGCCCTTTGCTGCATGTCATCCCATCTCTCTCTCCCACCTTTCCTGTCTATTAAAGGCCAAAAATGCCCCCCAAAAAATGGATTGTCACAAATCTCAAAACAACTTTTGTTATTTCATGAAAACTTCTCTTCAGTGTTTTGCATTTGCTTTTACTTTGACTTCACACACTTACATGAATCACTCGCTGATACGCCGACTGACGCCGCTCGCTTAACTTCTTCTTAGGTTGAAGCTGCCTCTTCTTCCAGTTTGTCTGCCCCGGCCAACGGCAGCGGCGCCGTTCCCCAGAGCAACAGGAGGGGCGTCTTTACGGTGACGGACTCAGTGGAGCAGCCCAAGCTGAAAGGCCAGGGCAGGATGAAGAGGACCAAGTTCAGCATCAAGAGACACCTGCAGAAACACGGGCTCGCCCAGGCTGACAGCGACAGCGACCTGGAGAACGAAGCGAGTGCGTGTTAAACATTGTACTTTATATTTTTGTTGATGGTGTAATGATCTCGTGTGGTAGGAAAGTGAGCAGAAAGGTCAGTAAAATAAGACCTTTTGTGTGTCATTCATTACTAATGTGTGCGCAGAGTGTCACTAACACAGGTGATTATTTGCAATAGGTGGCTTAGTGGTGAGGTTGTGCACCCTCTGGCAGCCATGTTGGAGGTCCTTGGCGTTTAGGTCGTCCAAACGTGGCAGCAAATTCAATTAATTTGAATTAAACTGTAGTGATGAGAGGATTCGCTCAAGGCAGTGAAGTAAATCAGTGCAGAACTTTTGCATCAAGTTCAACTTTCATCTCGTCCTCAGTCATATGTCTTAAATATGCAGATCTTGTGTAGATCGCTAACACATCTGAGTAGCTCACCAGCTAACATGTAGCTAATGGAAGCTAATTTTTGCACTTTTAGCATGCAGTATCCAAACCTTGAGGATGGTTTGTCTTTGGAGCTCTGACTCGTTGGTGTTTGTAGCTTCTCACCCAGCGGCGATGTGTGCTGCTTGTGGCCGCTCTGTTTAGGTTGGTCCAACGGCGTCACCAGCCAACGCAATCTGATCCCCAGTAGGCTGGCGGAGCTGAGGACGGCCACTCCTGTCGGCCAGTGTCAGGCTGGTGAGTCGGTGGCGGCGGTTGTGTTGCAGCGAGGCCGGGTCCCGACCCTGCCGCCCGCCTCCCTCTTCCCAGCGTGCTTTGCTGTGGTTTTGGTCTTGATTGAAAGGCCTTTGGTTCTCTGTGTGCAAGTTTGAAGCTTCTTTCCTCCGATGTGTCAAAGGTTGATTCAGAAAATGTCTGAACTGCCATTTCGTTCATCATCATCATCATTATCGAAGCACTGAAAGAAATAGAGATGCGGACAGCAGGGCCGAAAGATTTAGTCGATCAGTCTATGATCGACAGAAAATGAATCGGCCACAATTCTGATAATCTATTAATTGTTTAAGTCGAGCAAAAATGTTAAATATCTGCTGGTTCCAGCTTCTCCAGTGTGAAGATTTGCTGCTTTTCTCTTTGGGTTTTGGACCGTCGGCCAAACAAAACAGGAGATTTGAAGATTTGAGCAGAACTTGTGATTTGCATTAACAATTATTTGATCAGTTGAAAGAAATAATAGACAGTTAGTAATCGTTAGTGGCAGCCAGTGGACAGTGATTGAGGTGCGGACCTCAAGAGAGAAGACATGCAAAAAGTGTAATGAAAAAGAAATGTACAACCACAACGTGTGCAAAATGTAGCAGAAACAACAGAAAAAGGAAGCAGAGTAAAACCTGAAATAACTTCCCCCAAACACACCACTTTAAAAGCTCAGCTGATCATAGTGAATGTGCTTTTATTTTCCCTTTTTTAGAAACTCTTGCACACACATCAAACAGGGCTGGGGTTTTATTTGATGAGATACTGCAGCCTGTAATCACTTGCCCTGTGTGTGTGTGTATATATGTATATATATATATATATATATATATATATATTTTTTTTTTTTTTTTTTTTTTTATAAACAAACCCATATTTAGCTCCTGGCACACGTGTCATTTCTGCAGTAAAACAGCTGTTTTTATTAGCCAGCGGAGGGCTGCTGTTTGTTAGCCAGGCTCATCTCTGTTTATCCTGCTAATGTGACAGATGGTACACCATCTCACCGCTCCTCTTTTCTTTGATTACTCTACAATCCAATTACTTACATCCGTATAGTACAGTTTATTTCAATGTGAAGTAAAATAATTAAAACAATATGGGTGAGTTCAGTCTGCATGTGTCTGTACTCCTCTCTGCTACTTGTTATAGATAAATCTTGACTGTCTTCCTTCCAGCTGCTGTTTTGTTGAAGTATTTTCCAAACACCAGTGCATCACTGTCAAAGTCGGCGTGGTACTCTGGCGTACTGTAAACAGATTAGAGCGCTCTATTTTTATTCTTAAGACCTCATTTTCGTTCACATCACAATGTTGGTACCTACAGTCTGGTGTTATTCTGTATCTTTTATTGTTATTGTCATCAGATCTCATGAAACGACCAAAGCCAACCATGTGGTAGTCCTGCCCCGTCTGTGGCTCTCAGCTCCGAGCCCATTGGCTCCTCCTGAAGACGCGAATCTTTAAAAACACCTCACAAATATATAGTTTCATTCTTAAAAGAGGCATTTTGTTGGGGTCTGTTTTCAGCGGTGGATAAATCCACATTTGGTGCTCTAGTGAGGATTTGGGGCAGCAGGACGGTGTGTGTGTGGGACTGAGTCCAAATAAACTCCAGTGTGTGTGTTCATGGTGATGAAGGAACAACAGTGAGGCTCACTGAAGTGTTTTTTACAGTTTCTGGAGCAACAATGGAGCTCTGTGGCTCAGAGGAAGGAGAGTTATCAGGCTGTGATACACACAGTACTTGTTAGTAGATTCACTGTTGGTTTTGGCCTTTTTGTGTGATTGGTTGAATAAGAAAAATGCATAACATCAGCAGACTTATCCTTTAAGACCAAGTTTAAGATTGAATTTACATTGAAGAGGATAAAACTGCACCAGGAACCGGCATTCTGTTCGGTTTGTCCCAAAATGTATGGGTCACTTTTCTCATGTGTTTTAAAATGCTGCACATATCGCTTCACGTTTTAGGCTTTTAAGCAAACACATTTCCAGAGTAAATTAACTTTTGGTCACATGGGTGCTTGTGGACATGAATGCCAGAAAGGCAAGACAGCTGTATCTGTTCTTCTAACAATAAAAGAGTTAGAAGAAGAAGAAGAGGAGGAGGAGTTATCTCTCTTTTTTCTTTCAGATTACAGTAACTAATCCACATAAATGTAATTTAAATAAAAGAAATTTGGTGGTTTATACAAGTTATAACCATCTCAAAACTTGTGTTTAATCAGTCGGGGACATTGAGAACTTAAAAACTCAACTCTGGTAGTTCCTGGGCCTTCAGTCAGTCCCACCTCAGCAGCAGGAACTTCCTGAGGCCCAGGAACTCAAAAACCTGGACTTGGCTCCTGTAGTTGAAATGGAGGTTAAGCAGGTTGGGTTCTGTAAAGGGTCCTGCAGTGAACACTGGTCTTTGGAAGGTTTGTAGTGAGTGTAGTTTTCACTGCATTGTACTCACGATAAATAACTGGATATTCATGTGTTATGTGTTTTAGGAAGCGGCTCAGTGCGCAGTCTACATACGGGGGTCGGAGAGTTGTTTGGAAACACGCGGTTCTGGCACGGAAAAGACTACTGCAACTTCGTGTACAAGGACTGGATCCAACTGGACAAACCATTCGATGGTTAGCACATCGTTGAGCTCACACTTTACCAATGAATCAACGACGCTACCGGGGAACAATTTCCTTCTCACATTCCTCTCTCTGCTATTTTAGATTTCATAAACAGACACACAACTCCCAGAATGCCTTGGCACGACATCGCCTCGGTGGTTCATGGGAAGGCAGCTCGAGATGTGGCCAGGCACTTCATCCAGCGGTGGAACTTCACCAAGGTCAGAGGTCATGCTGCTGCTGTTTTTAGCACGCTGAGCGAGGGATTAACAGCAGAAGCGTCCCTTCACCTGATTCCAGCGACAGTTGTATGTTCGTTCTGTTGGAGAGTCATTGAACTGTTCCTGCTCCTTCAGAGAAAATGCCTTATATTAATAATCAGGATTATTAAAAGTTTAGGCACAAAATCTGGAAATCGCTTTAGCTCACTGACTGCAGAGGGATCTGACTCTGCAGCTGTCCACATTGCTCTGCAGCTTTGGGCAGCAGTGTGACCTCTGTTTTTACTCTTTTTCTCTGTTTCTCTACCAGATTGTGAAGCCAAAGTACTGTTCTCCGTCGTTCCCGTGTCTGCTGCCCAAGACTCACACCACCGCCGGAGAGCAGCAATACCAAGTCCCCAACTGCACCCCCGCCAAAGTGCAGGTTGGTACTGTATGAGTGTTGACCCTGCAGAAAGTTGCTTCTCTGCCGCAGTCATGCACCTCATTCTGACTGTGTTTCAGCTCTTTAATACATTGTAAGTAGGTCTTAGTACGTGTTCACACTGGTTTGATGACTAAATTAAGTATACTGATGTCGGTGTACATGCTAAATCTGCTTGATTGAGTGTGCTGTTGTCCCGAAATGAAATGCACAAAGGAAATGGAGCTTTTCACGGCTGGAAAACATAGAAACAGATTGGTGAGAAGGCTTCAGGAGGATCCCAGAGAACCAAACATTTTAAAAAGTACTAAATCTTTTGGTTGAACAATTTGCTTTCCCTTTGTGAAGCTAGGTAGGTAGTAGTTTTCAAAAGATGCAGTTTGATTGATCTGCTTGCGTACATCTTGTACAAAAACCATAAAGTATATTAATTTCTTAAATGCTAAAAGTACACCTCAAAGAATACTAAATAGTACATGCTATGGAACTGGGAGTGTTGTCACTCCTCTCCGGTGCAGAAATACGTGGTGCACCATCTCATTGCAGAGACTGTGTCTCTAGGGTCAAACACAAACATTTCAACATCCAAGATGAAACTAAACTGATCTTTTGAAAACATCCTCTCTGAAAAGTGCAAGTTAAAGCTTTTGTTTACGCAGTTTTTTTCCTGTCTTCCCTCCCAAACTCCGACCCACGTCTCGCCTTCTCTCAGATTCTGCGCTCGGCCTCGGACTGGTCCGCCGGCATCAAATACCACGAGGAGTCCATCCACAACGCCTACGTCCACGTCATCCAGAACAGCCAACACTTCATCTACATTGAGGTACATAACCTTCTATACACTTCAGTTTTTGTACCAGTTAAACAAACAAGATATAACGTGTTAATTAGTGAGTTTTAGAGGTGCTGCTAGGTGGATTTTTTAGCCATGCTAGCTGTTACCCTCTGTTTTTGTGCTAAGCTAAGCTAACCGTGTGCTGACTGTAATTTCATATTGAACGGACAGATATAAGAGCGGTATCAATCTTCTCATCTAACTCTCGGCAAGAAAGCACATAAGCAACTTTCCCAGCGTATTGAACTGTTCCTTTAATGGAGGTGAAGTAATCTGCTGATTTTCAAGGTGTTTTCTCTCGTTGCAGAGGTGACACTTTGTTTAAACTGCGAGTTTCTTAGTTTTTAGAAAAGCAATGGAAGAATGAATTTTAGACTGACACGTAAAAGACATTTTTTTTCCTATTTTGCAGCGTATAAATGTGAAAGTTCTCCTTCATCTATAAACGTGCGTCTTTTTTTGTTTGTCTTTCAGAATCAGTTCTTCATCAGCTGTGCAGACAACAAACACGTTTTCAACAAGATAGGAGACGCTATTGCCGAGCGCATCATCAGAGCATATAGGTAACACACACACACACACACACACACACACACACACACACACACACACACACACACACACACACACACGTGGTATACCAAATATTAAATTAGATTAACACACACTTTGTAAACTTTTGGCTGCTGTGTGTATTTAGCCTTACCTTAACATGATTTACAAGAAGAATAACACGCAGACATACATAATAATCAAACACACACTCCCATTGTCTTTGTGTATGTTCCCTCTGGCTTATCTTGAAATGATTTCCCAGAAACACACAACCCGTGTACGTACACACACACACACACACACACACACAGTGTATGTTGATGGATGTGATCCTGTTGCTCTGTGTACCTTCCAGATGACTGATAGACTGATTTCATATCATACGTCGTGCTTGACTTAGACACTGTGAGGATTTATTTAAATATTTTCCTATTTAAGGTTCAGTGTGTGTGTGTGTGTGTGTGTGTGTGTGTGTGTGTGTGTGTGTGTGATGTTTTGTTGTCAGAGCTTATCAGAGGACACACGGACACAAACGGGCACTTGCACACAAAACCTGACCTGATTTCTTCGAGAAGCTTCGGTTGTATAAACCGTCCCGGGCGGCTTTTATAAATGTTGCGTCTGTCTTGTCGTTGTAAGCTGATATAAAGGAAAACATTGTTAAGTGCTGAAACAAACTTCCTTGTGTGGGGAGTGTTAGAGTGACGAACACACAGCAGCCATCACAGTTCAGTTGCTGAAGTTACTGAAGCTGCATCTGCTGGATGCTAATTTCACCTCTTCTAATACTCAAGTGCCACTTTGACAGTTGCTAGGATTTTATTTTGTAAAAATGTCACATATAAACTATATGTCTCTACACAACAATCAGCACTCATGAAAAGCAGAAATACCTGAAATGAATAATCAATAAAAAAGTGCAATTCAAGGTAAAATATGAAGTCGAACAGTTGTAAAACATACAGTCTGTGATCAGTTAAAGGGTCACTGAATTAGCATTTCACTCCTAAAAAAGCTTTCTTCTTCCTACACCTACATTACCCACAATGCAACTCGACCACAAACTGTTACGTCTGAGATCGGGGCGGTGTTATGCTAGCTAGCGGCTAACGTAGCCTGCTGCAGAGGTCCGGTCAGCTCACTTCTTTCTAACTCCACACCGTCACACAGTTTTCATCTTCAGCCCCGACCGACGCTGACTCAAGTGACATCACTCGAGGACAGTTATCAGACTTCACACAGCTCCCTCTGAGACACTAAAGGCTTTGTGCTACTTTGTGCAACATATGCAGTGGTAGTAGTACTCGTTAACAGCTGGAAAAACACGCTGAGGTGTAACGTCTGTGGAGTTCCCCTTTAAGGTAAAATGCTGTGTCATTTAAGACGTTAAAATTAATAATATTGTCTCTTATTTAATGTTTAGGGAGGGTAAAAGGTACCGAGTGTACGTGGTGACGCCTCTGCTGCCAGGCTTTGAAGGAGACATCACCACCGGAGGGGGCAGCTCCATCCAGGCCATCATGCACTTCAACTACAGGTGTGTGTGTGTGTGTGTGTGTTTATATGAGTGCACCCATGTGACAAGAAAGCTGCTGTTGGAGTTTGTTTGATGAGGGTTAAATCCCAGAAGGAGCCACTGATAGATTACAAGCCACACTTTAACTCTTTAAACACAGATGTGTAAACGCTGTACGTGTGTGTGTGTGTGTGTGTGTGTGTGTGTGTGTGTGTGTGTGTGTGTGTGCGCGTGCCATGCCGTTCGAGGCCGACATTTATTGTCTAGCCTGCATTCTTGAGTAAACACTCAGCCCTTCTCGTGCAAACACACCAGCACACAAAGGCTTGAATTGTGAGGAATGTGGATCTGCTGCTCACCCACCTCTGTCTCTCCGACCCCTGCAGGACCATGAACAGAGGAGACCACGCCATCATCTCCCAGCTCAGGAGAGAGAGTAAGTCCGAGGCGATGGCCGCTTTAACCTTTCGTTCACACGGCTGGACTGTGTGTACGTTTGCTGCTCTGGTAGTTTATGTAACACTGGAGAGAGTTAACGTACATAGATTGCTTGTAAGTTAAATATTTATTCCTTAAATTCTCCTTTATTTACTTCAACTTGTGAGAGAACCAGGTCTTCATGTGCCATGTGTGTTTCTTCATTCAATAAGTGCAGTAGATCAATAGAAAATTATTTAAAAGGTACTTAAATGCTCTATCTGCTGTAGCAGTGTTAAGAAAGAATTTACTGAATTGTACGCGGACCATAAATTGACCACTTTCCCCCATATTTTGATTGATTGATTCATCTAACTAACAGATAATCTGACAATCGGAACCAGAAACATAATCAGTACAAGAAAAGTGCACGAAATCTAAGACATGAGAGTATTTGTGCTCAGTGAAGCCGCCCTGCTGGATAAATAAAGTACATCTGGAGGGCGGGTACATATACCGTATATATAACCTGTAATATAGGAATCATTTGAGAAACATTACATTTAGTCTGTCATTAAAGCTCAAGAGAAAAACACAAAACCACAAACATTTAAAACAACACACACATGCAAGATCTGCGTTCTGGTTTTATGTATTTTTAGATAAGTCGTGCCTTTAATCACACTGCTGGGTTTTTTTATTTTTATGTTTTACTCTATTAATGTCAAATCACATATACTTTACATATAGTTGAAAGTGGGGGTGCAAGAGTAGTGACAGGCAAGGGGCGTTTAATTCATTTAATTAGCTCCTGAAAGTGCCATTTCCTGCAATATAGAGCCTTCAATCATGACCAGTAAAGCTGCTGTTTCATTAAGGAGAGCAACACGCTTGTGAATACACTGACTGGGACTGGTTTGAATAAATAAGTCACAGGTTTAACTCCTCCAACTGGCCTAAAATCATGTGCTCTCACCTTCTGAGAGCAAACCGTGTCTCTGACTGGCCGTTTCCTGTTTCCAGTGGGAGACCAGTGGATAAACTACATCTCCATCACTGGTTTGAGGACTCATGCTGAGCTGGAGGGGAGGCTGGTCACTGAGCTCATCTACGTCCACAGCAAGATGCTCATCGCCGACGACAACACCGTCATAATCGGTAAACGCCGTGCTTTTCACGCCACAGCGTGCCAGACACTTTCATCATACCAGGCATTTAGCTGAGGTCGATACAGCAGCTTGAATTTCTCAATTACAAGATTAAAAGATGACGGATGTAATGAAATATTCCCCCTGACGCCAGACTGAACATGTATAATAGAGGAGAAAGAAACAAGAGCTGCAGAGAGATGGTTTTATCCTTTTTATATTAGAGAAGGCTCGGAAGAAAAATGACAAGATGAGAAACATCTTAGGTTGTGGTGAGGTTAAAGGATCTAGTTTCTGCTGCAGCCGCTCATGTTAAAAACGTTCAGTTATGTTCTAATGCGGATAAAAGCAGCCACCAGATGTCAGATGGTGTTTTTCCAAATCTGATCATTTAAAGACCTGGTCCTTAGTGAACTGAACGGAGGCTCCAGACACCCTAAAGCAGTAGTTCCCAACCTTTTTGGCTTGCGACCCCTTTAAATGGATCAATATCTACTAGTTGAATGTCTTTGGGTGATTTTCACTCCTCAGATTGTTTGATTTGAGGTGTTTTCGTCGGCCTACAGAGAGAAAAACACTAAGATTAAAGGAAAGTCTGAATTTATTTGTTTTCTATTCCATTAATCATCTCGCGACCTCTCAGATTTATCTTCAAGAGTCTGGCGTATATTATTAAAAAATAAACAGCTGTCAATTTTAGCACTTTCTGTTGTGTAATTGGTGATAGTAGAAGGAGTTTTTGGTGCTGTGAGTGTTTCACTTTCCTGTCTTCAAATGATTTTTAGAATACTTTCACTCCAAAATGAGATAAGAAATGCAACAGGTAAAAGATGTTTCTGTTATTTTGTAAAATTCAGTCTGAAAAAGCAAAAATGTTTTAAATCACAAATCAGAGGTTTTACAATTATTAAAGTATTAAATTGAATTCTTCAGATGTTCCGGTTATTTTGTCCAGCCCCTGTATACAGTGTCATACTATAAAGGAAAGTGGAGACCTGTTCTGGATTCATTAATTTAGATTTTAAATATTTAACATATTTTTAACGTACAGTTTGTTTTTAAGTATATATGTTTTCCTGTTGAATTTCCTGTATTTTCCAAATACTCATCCTGTTTTGAAGAGCATGAACTGTAACATGCAGTCTGAAATCAGGTGTCGCAGCGCCACCTGCTGGTGATTTAAATGGTCTGGTTCCCTCGTGTTACTGCAGGTTCTGCCAACATCAATGACCGCAGCATGCTGGGAAAGAGGGACAGCGAGGTGGCGGTGATCGTGGAGGACTCGGAGACGGTGACCGCGGTGATGGACGGGCAGAAGTACCAGGCTGGAAAATACGCCCTGCAGCTCCGCCTCGAGTGCTTCAAGTACTGACACATCCTGAACCCTGATTTATTTTTAATTGTTTTATCCAGTACATCTGCTTGATTTAATGTGAAATACAGTTTAAAGACATAAAAACATGAAATAAGAGAAGATTAAAGGAAGCATAAACGTACCTTTACATCTCCAATCACTGATATTTATTTATGTCATTTTCTGTTTGCATGCAGCAGCTTTTATTTATGAGCAATTCTTAGTAAAAATGACTTTTGTTTTGGTTGCACAGATATTTATATTTAGTTTAAAGCGCACATTTAAATCAATTGTCTAAAAAATTTTAATTCAGCAACACAGTGGAGCTTAAATGTAATTCTAACTTATCAATGGTTTCCAACCTGCAGGTCAGGACCCCTCCAAATAAATAAGTAAATACTAGTTAGTTTTACCACTGCAGGCATATGAAAGACTTGAGAATGTTATTGTACTTCTTTATTTGTGTCAATTTCATCATTTCTGTGTGTCTCAAACTTCCTGCGTTGTTCAGCGTTTCCCTTTCTGCTGCCTTTGGTGTTTCTTCATGCCCGCCTCCTGCTCCCTCTGTTTCCCTCTCAGGATGATTCTGGGCGCTCACACGGACCCCTCCATCGACGTGTCGGATCCCATCAGCGACCAGTTCTACAAGGAGGTCTGGATGGCCACATGCGCTCGCAACGCCACCATTTACCAGAAGGTGATTCTGATGTTACGTCTCACACTCGGGCTCATTCCACTTCTGTTGTCATGGCCGGATTCCAAGGTTTTGTCCAGTGTTGCCTCGTGCTTTGATTAGCTTTATCTCTGTCCTCCCTCTTTTCTTCAGGTTTTCCGTTGTCTGCCGTCCAGTGACGTCCGTAACATCACGGACCTGGAGGGCTACCTGGCCAAGTCGGGCCTGGACAAGGAGGACCCGGCCCGGGCTCAGGAGGAGCTGAAGAAGATCCGCGGCTTCGTGGTCCAGTTTCCTCTTCAGTTCCTGTGCGAGCAGAACCTGCTCCCTCCCATCGGCTCCAGGGAGGCCATGGTGCCCATGGAGGTCTGGACCTGAGACAGAGGGACTCACGTGTGCATTCATGTGTTCACGCACGGCATGTGGAGGGCTTACGGGTCGATAATGACCCACTCTGGTGCCATTTTGGAGGTTCTGCTGGCTGAAAACGAGTTGCACAGCTTTTTTAATATCATGGCTGGAAATAGAATCTGGTACTGTTATACATATTTATTATTAATATTAATATTAATTATATAAAAAATATATATTAATATTTTAGAGTATTTTTATAGTTAGAAAAACAACAAACTGATGAGATCTGTCTTGTGGCTTGTAGCCACATGTTAGCGTAAACATTGGTGTCTTCACTAAAAAAGGTTATTTTTTGCCCTGAGTACAGCCTCCAGGCAATTATTTATCTTAAGCTTTGTTCTAGTGGTTCCCAACCCCTGGTCTGCAGACCAGTTCTGGCCCATCGAACATTTGCTGCGGGTCTGCGAGGAAACAACCTGATTTTGACAAAAAAAATCAGAATAATAATCATAACTAGGGTGTTTGTGCAGTAATAATCTTGACCTTGGCATCTTTTCCACAACACCATCATACAGGTCTGAACTAAAAAAGTTAAAAGCCTAACGTGTGGTTATAACATGCAAATGTATAACCTGCTTTTATTTCGGTTGTAATATAAAAATGGTCCACAGTGCTAAAAAACATCCATCATAGTTTACAGACAGGCTTTGTGGTTCAGCTTTGACCTGCTGTACTTACTGTAGTTGTGGGCACAGTTTTCCTGTGCAATGAGGGATTATTGCCGATATTTTGAGGAGGTTTGACCTCCAAAAAAGTGATTTAGATGACCCGGATAAACAGATTTTAACGATGTGGCCACATACAAAGATTTCAGCCCAATAGGACCAATAGCAGGACATTGAAAAATAAAACCCATAGTTTTCCTTTAAGATGATGTTTGGGGTCACAGCTGCTAATCCTAGAGGAGATGGGATTTAGCCGCAGCCTGAGAGGAAGCTCTGCCTGTAAGACTGAACCCAGAGCTTAAAACGAGAAGATGAAAAGAGACAGTTTGCTGCCTGAGTTAGCAGCTTCAGCAGCCAAAATAACTTCCAAAATGGCGTCAGCTGTGGGTGTGACAGAGGCTCTGTACCAGCGGTGCCACTGAATGCCCATGACGAACATTACACTATACAAACAACACACGTAGCCACCGTGTCATTGCAAAAACATGGAGACATGGACACGTATACCTTGTTGTTTTAAACAGATGCAACACACACACACACACACACACACACACACATACAAACATGGAGAGAAGTCGACCAGCAGAGGAAGCGTTTGAACGCTACAGTGCCTGACAGCCTGGGCCACATGTTTACAAGAAGACGAAGAAGAAGGAAAAAATGGAAGTGATGAACTCTGAGGTCTGACACGCCTCCTCCTGCCCCCTCACCACCAAGCCATTACTCTACTTTCTTCTTTTTTTTTTTTTAAATAAAACGTCTTGCTTCTTCATTCTCTAACAACACTATGCAACGTCCAGGGCCGGCGAACGCAGCTCTGACTCTTCTGTGTTTAGAAAGGACGCAAAGGTTTTGAAAAGACACTAAAAGACACTTTAATGAAGACCGCCGTGCAGAGGAGGGGATGAAGAGCCGTCGGACGTCTCCAGCCATTTTCTAAAACTCGTATCTCGTATCTCTAAAGCCCTGCTTTTAATATTTATGTCCAGCAGGAAATCACAAGTGCCAAAGATGCCTGATGCTGATACAGTGCATACATTCATTTACATTCCTCGTCCTGTGGATTCTACATGAAGCCTTAAGTGACCTGTTTTTATGCTCTGATCTGGTCTTTGTAGTTCCTTTGGTAGCGCTTTATTTTACAGGTCTGTAATTTCCTAATAATTTCCTGGGAAGAACTCCTGTAATTTGGTACTAATTACAGTAACTCCTCCATTTATACCTGAGTAAATATAAATGTATGAGTCATTTATTTGTCTGCAGCCATGTCTGCATGTTCAGCTGTCCGCTGACTAAAAGTCTCTCTTTGTTACAACAGCGGTTATTCAGAAGGAATAACTAAAAGTGCGTAAGTTATTATCCTTTCCAGGAAACTGCAAGGAAATTGCTAACTTGAATATAGCGTTACATGTTCTTTTTTGAACTACATTAGCCCACAGATTCATGCATGATAAGTTAATTACAATGTTGCGTTTCATTCACTGTCAGAAGGCGGGAATTCTTAAACAACAGCCAACTTTATATAAACAGGCAATATTGGTTTGTTAGGTAAAGTTTTAGCGGCTGTAAGTGCAAATGTTATTACGCCTGCAGCTCCCAGATGTTTCTGTACATTTAAAGCTTCAGTCATTTATTTTTTTTGGTGAACTGAGGGCAGTGGAAACAAACTGAAAACACTTTTTTTGGACATAATTTATAAAGTTGTTGAGGCGAATGTGCTAGCAAACACATGCAGCAACATTAGCATTACTTTGGAGTCGTGTTTGTGTCACCTGATCTCTGTTAGCTCTGTTTTTGGTCTCCACCACCTCCTGAGGGAAATATCTGGCTCTTTAGCTGCTAAATGCTGCTAACTGTGTCCGTCTGCTGCTGAGCAGGTAGGGTACAGTGGGATTTTAGAGATGTTTTTGCTGAAAACAGCTGCCTGTTTCATCTGGAAACAACGCTGATGAACACGCTGAGACTGAATCAAAGCAGTTAATGTGCCGTAAAACCAAAACTAGTAGCTGAAAGGAGAGTATATATTGGACTTATATTCACCAGATGTCTAGAACCACAACTCCAAATCAGCTTAAAAGATGACATAATATGTCCGTTTTGTGTTTAGTTTGTTTCTGCTGCCCCCAGGTGGCCAAAAAAATTTATTATTGCAGGTTTAAGATATGAATCAGTGCAGCTGTATGGTTTTGTAGTAAACAAGTTTAAGTTTAGCAGTTATTTAAGAAGTGTGTAGCCCTCACATTGTAAACTCCATGTTGATGTCAGATCATCAGAATCTTTATTTTAGAAAACCTCGTGGTTGCGTTTCCTTCTTGAAATTCAAACTCTCTCTGGATTTCCGATTTTCCGACATTTCTGGAACGCAGCATCAATATATTCCTCAGTGTCTTCCTCGTTGGTGTGTAAGCGATCCTCATGACGGTGTTTTTGTGCTATAAATTTTACCAAAAGAAACAAACCAGGAGACGATACGCGTCGCTGACAGCATGACAGCCATCACCATTAAACATTCCAGATAAAAGCATGAACCCTGCGAGCTGAATGGTCGCCGTTAAAGCCATGATGCTGAACAGTGTGCCTGTCTGCCCGACACACCTGAAACACCTCTACTGTTATATTTATGGAGAATGAGACCTTTTTAAATGTGCTCTTGTGTCAGATCTTCCGCTCTACCTCCCTGTGTCTCTACCTCCTGCTCCAGTGCATGTTTTTAATCTTTTGTGATGAATTCGGATTTTGCAGCTTCCCCCAAAATTAACCAAGTAAAGTGCTGTAGTCTGAAAAGGCAAAACAAAACGTTTAAAGTTTGCTGTTCCGTGCAATACCAGCCTGTTTACATCCAACACAGAAACTATAAAGACAACAAAACACTGACTTCACCCTACAGAGATGTGACAAGTTCATCAGCAAAGAAGTCGATTTGGTTTGAAAATGAATCCAAAATAACTGAATTTAAACCAAACATAGATATAGTTACTGTTTCTAACGGGACATACAGTGCACATGGATTCAGACCAGGTGTAAATGAACTGTAGAGGTTGAGAAACACCTCACCTGTCCTGTCTTTTTCTTTGTCTGGCTTTAATCACTGTGTCTCTTATGAAAATGCACTATTTGCACAGACTGTTGTTTTCTTGTGGCGACCCCCTTAAGTGATCTGCAGTACCACGTCATGCGTCGCTTTTTGTGAAATGATGGAATAAATAAATAAGTCATTTAAAAAGGCTCTACCTTCAGTTTTTCACTCAGACAGACTCAAGTCATCTGAAACACTGTTAATCATAATTTTTGCTAAATGCACGTATAAAATATCTTAATAGAAATGATAATAAATGTGATAAACCTCATGAACGCTGACAAACTGAAAAGCCACGTTGCCACTGTGTCTTTCAGAATTTTGTATTTCAGCAGCACTTGTGACTCTGTTTGTAGTATTTTCACTTCATTTCAATGTGACTCCTTTTAGGCTATAACCAAATCAATTATTCAGTATTTCACCACCAGAGGAGGAGAGGGCTTTGCAACAGCTGCCATCATTCCTCCTTCCTCTTCCTCTTCCTCTTCTGTGATCACTGAATATTTTTCTCTCTTGTCTCCGTCACTCTTTCTGCACAGGTCTCATCGAGCTCACACCGAAATGTAAAAACATGTCACTGATAAAAATTTTAAGAAAACAAACAGCTTTGTCCTCAGAAAACCTCCACTGTCCCAAATCCCTCCCATCTGCAGTTCTCACATGTGCCACTGGATGGCGCTACAGAAACACAATCTGAATCTTACACTGCCAAAAGTATATGGACACCCCTGTATTACCAACACATATCCTTTAGTGTGGTTTTGGTCTGGGTCTCCTGGTTTGTTCTGGGCTCCTTGGGTCCGATGAAGGGGAACTTTAATCAATCAATCAATAAATCAAACTTTATTTGTACAGCACCTTTCATACAGGTTAGTGCAGTTCAAAGTGCTTCACAGATGATTAGTTAATAAGACAGAACAACAAAAACAATTTAAGAATTTGAGACCAAAGCATGCAAGATGTTATTTTTAAACTCCTATGAGTATTTCTGTTTTTATGATGCCTAAATTTAAATTTAAATTTTTTCCCTTTTCTCGGCAGGAGTGAGCTTCCGTATTTTACAAACACACTTGAGGGATGATTTAAACACAGCCTACCTGTAATTTTTATGTTTTTGTAAGCAGCATTAAAGCAAGAATACACTCTTAAGTGTCCTGATTATTTTCATATATCAGGACTCCAGTTGTGCATTAGTGCTCACTTGATACGTAGTATTCAGCATTAAGTCTTCTGTACAGTTTTAACTATTGTTTATTTGCCAACAGATTTCAGTCTGTGATCACAGACGTGATCCTGTGGGTGTGTCCTGCAGGCAAGTCAGAAGCTGCTGGTCTTCGAAGAATCTCAGGTTTTGAGAATCTGTCAGCTGCTGCAGAGAACAGTTACAGCAGGGCGTGTGAATCACCAGGCATGTGTTTACAAATCTGTCCCTGCACGCTCTGAGACCTCGACATGCAGACCGATTCAGTGAGGCCGCTGCAGCCCGGGGGCGCAGACAGGGCTGAAGTTACACAGGCTGAAACAGCACAGCAGGTACAGGTCCTGAAAAGGTTCCTGGAAAAGTTCTGCGGTGGAAAAAGTGCCACAAGAGAAGGGGAGGAAAATGGAAAAGGGGCCTTTGTTTTGTTGTGGGTGTGGATGCATTTGAAGGGAATTTGGGCTGAGCAGCCACAGTTTGTGCCTGAGTCACAGAACTAAGCACCAGATTAAAAAAAGAAAAAGAAATACCTGGTGATATTTGTATTTCCATACAAAATAATGCATTCATATTTTGCTTGTGGTTCACAAAAACTTTACAAAAACTAATGTCATTTTCAGCTGCCTGGGTTACAAATACCAACTGTTTAAAGATATGTTTTATTGTGCAGCACATAGAACATATTTTCATCCAGATGGTTCAAAGAGTCTTTGAGTAAGTTTTGTTAAAGCACCATGTCTGTGTTTTAAAACGGCTGGTTTTGTATTTTTAGTCAAATGTGTGTGAGTGGAATACATGAGAGGCACAAACTGGGGCTAGACTGAACAGAGGGCACTAATGTTACCTAAAGTGTCCTTCTGATGTGACATCAAGACATAAATGAAGCATGAAAATGTCCCACGGGGGTTTTTTAAAAGGCCATTTTGGCAAGAAAGGGCAGGGTGGTCACCCCCTCATGTGTGTGCACCGTGCGCGGCCCCTGACAGTTAATGCTTGAGGGTGTGCGAGCGTGACCTGCAGCTCAGACTCTTTGATTGATTACCACTTAGTTTTGTCCTCAATAAGCTGCCATACAGGAACAGACAGCTGTGTGAATTTGCCTTTCTCCTATCACCCTGAAGGTGTGTGTGTGTGTGTGTGTGTGTGTGTGAGAGACATTGTGGGCGTCTCTGTCTGTAGCGCAGCCTCCTCGCAGGCCACTCCCGGGAAGCGCGCTGCTGCTCCGCCACACACACGGACAGACAGACGGAGTGTGTTCGCTCTCTGTGCGCCTCCTCGGCTGCTGTGCTCTCCTGCCGTCGCGGTCTCTGTCTTTCTCTCCCTGCTATCTCTGTGCGCGTGCGTCACACTCCCCCCCCCCTTGTCCAGTCCTCTCCTGTCCGGTCCAGATTGGGGGTCGAGGTGGAGGCATGTAGCACCGGTAGCACCGGATTCACTGGATTCACCGCGCCGAGCAGCATGTAGCAGCTGGAGCTCCGCGCTCATCGCCTCCCTCCTGCGCTCCTCCTCCGCCTTCTCTCCCTCCTGGGGCGCTCGTTTCTCCTCTCGGGAAAGCATCCCGTGCATAAGGATTTTCGGGGATTTTTTGGGGGGTGGGTGGGGGGATTTATTTGTTTTAGAGGAGTGTCTGTGTGTGTTCATCCCCGCCGCTCTGCACCTCTCGGTCGATGGTCGTTGAGGAAGCTTCCATCTTGAGTCCCGTAAATACCGAGAGAACCATGGCGAGCGACTCCCCTGCGCGGAGTCTGGACGAGATAGACCTGTCTGCACTACGGGTAAATGTCTCCCTCTGTGCGCACGTGCATGTGGTGTCTGTGTCTATGTGTGCGCGTGCGTGTGAGGCTGTTGAGCACCTGTCCACCCCCCCCTTCTTTCCTCCCCTCTCCTCTCTATCCTCACCCTCTCCCTCCTCTCCAAAGCGCATGGATGCGTCGCCCTGCGCCTTCCTCTGATTTTGCTGCCGCCCGGTAGTGTGCGTGCGCGTGCACGTACCAAAGCCTGTATATATGTGTGTGTGTGTGCGTGTGGGCTGTAGTGCTCGTGCACGGCGGCCATTGATTGAGGAAATCAGGTCGGATAGCAGAGTGGGATCATGTGGCCTCCCACCGACACTCCTGTTGTTGTTTGTTGTTTGATGTTTTTTTTCTTAACAATTGGGACGTGATGTAATGAGACCCTGAGCTGCTGCTGCTGCGCGCGTGCACCCATCCTCGTGCGCGTGCGTCAGACAGCATAATAGAGGCCGCTCTGTGTGTACTATGTGGGGCAGATGTTAAGCTGCCTGCTCACTGACAGATTCACACGCTCACACTCAAGGACACATAGGCCTACACACACACACACACACACACACACACACAGATACAGAGGCTACAGATGCACACACGCACGCGCGCACTCACACACACCGTGAATAATAGCGACGATAACCGCAACAGGAGCGAGTTCCGCCATTTCGTGATGTTGTGGCGACAGCAGCATTGCATCGCAGTGGCTGTTTGTGGGTCTGTGCGCGTGCACGTGCGCGCCCGCGAGGGTAGGAGCCGTGCAGAAGGAGACAGTGCAGGAATGTGTGTTAGTGTGTGTGTGTGTGAAGGATAGGGAAGCAGTGATGATACACTCAGACAAATATAAACTTACAATTTCTTATTTGGATTTGACTGCTGAGCTCAAGATTAACTACAAAGTACTGCACATGTACATGTGACTGTGTGTGTGTGTGTGTGTGGGGGGGGGGGGGTATTCTGCACAGCTCCCCTTTCCCCTGCTGCTTATGCAACACAGATGTACCTGCAGAGCAACAATCAAGTCTGGACATGATCGATGGGTGGGACTGCATGTCTTTGTGTGTGTGTGTGTGTTTTACACATGCAGACACACACACAGACGGAAAGAAAGAAGGATCAGAAATCAGAATAGATGTGCACACTCGTGTTAAAATGAGAATCCCTGCTCTCTCCCTCAGTGGCATGACGACCAGAAATTAGGTCACCCAGGACGCAGCAGAGAGCTGTGGGGAAACATTTCAGTGTGACGTAAAGCCTGTCGCAAGCAGACACACACTTCCTGTTTCATCCCCTCTGATCACCTCCTCATGTAGTTTGACCCATCTTCACCTTCCTTATTTACCTCCCCAGCTCCTCCTCTTCTCACTGTGTCTCCCATTAGAGCCGACGGATAGTTCGTTTGCTCTGGACCGAATCGGTTGATGAGTTTGTATGCTTTTTTTCTTCGCTTGGATTTTTCCTCTGTGTGAAAAGAAACCGAACCGAATGGGAAAACGCTCCAAGTTTACAAACTAATCGACTGATTCGGACCAGAGCAAACCAGCTATAGGTGTGAAAACGCCCTTAGAGCTACACAGAGGTCATGTCATGTGTATTCTTTGTTACCAAATGTCCTTTACCAGTATTCAGACAAAATGCACTTCACTCAGGAGGGTTCTCCTAAAGGAAAAATCACTTTTATTTACAACCGGGGTCTTTATTTCTAGTTTTGGACATCAGTTATGGTCACAGCTTCACTGCTGAGGTGTTGGGATGTGGTGGCGGCTCCAGAAGAGTCCAACAGGTCAGGAACACGAGCGGCGAGACAGTCAGACAGGTTGTAAACAAAATCACTGTAACCACTGATGTGGAAATGTCGAAACAGCGCGTCGTAAGAACCAGTTGTTTTCTAGCACGACTCTGCCCTTTACTCCCCCAAATGTCTGTTAGAATTATCCAACTGCATACAAAAACTACTGCAGCAGCTCAAAGATGAATCACAAAATCCATAATTACTTTAACACGTACCTTCATTTTCAGACTGCTGTTCACATCCCTCTTCCTACTGACAGATATGATGGAAAGCTCAAGAACAGCTACTAAATGGTGTGAGATGTTTTCTACCTGTTGTCCTTTAGTTTGGAGGGCTTGTTGGTGTCTGAGCTGTCTGGTCAAACAGTGTTAGTTCTGAGGAGTTCAGTGAGTAAGACTGAAGTTGAATTCGGGTTTCTATTTTAGAAACAAGTCTTGCTTTTCCTTCGAGGCTAAAAAGAGTCCAGACTGGATGCTGGACTATGGCGACATTATATACATGCATGCATCTTCACACTGCCTACACCTGCTGGATACTGTCTACTATGGAGCTCTGAGATTTATCACAAATCTCAAGGCGCTTACTCATCATCGCTCTCCGTATGCTCGGGATGGACGGTCTGCCTCGACCAGCCGTAGACTTAACTGTTGGCATACTCTTATTTATAAGGCTGTTCTTGGACTGCTTCCTTCCTACCTACGGCCCCACGTCCTACAACAAAATAAGGGAAGTTATTGTCTTCGCTCCCAGTACAGAAGCAACACTCAGACTATGCTATAACTCAATATAAAGTTATGACAATTTCACTTTACCTCTCCTGTGAGCATGTTCCTTTCTTCTCTTTTATTTCCACAGTGTAGCTGATCATTCCTTCACGGAAAATTGGACACAAATGCAGCGTGTCGTGTGTTGTTGGTAGTAGCTCGGCTCTGAGGGAAACTGAAAGCGATCCGCTTGACTTTGCAAAAGCTGCGCCAACTGTAATACCACTCGGAAACGCTAGGGGGGTGAAACGTTGAAAAGTTGTCTATTGCCACTTTAAAACAAGTTTAAAGTTTGACGGCATCACAGTACGTAAAATTTCCTTTTTACAAATTGCCATAACAGAAAGCAATGTGCTCTTAAAGTGCTCTGACTGTGGTGAAGAAAGGACGTTACAGTCTTATATTCATGCTTTTTAGCCTCCTAGCTGCTAGCAAGTTGCAGCTGGGCCTTGGTTATATTTGTCACCTTATGCGTGTGGTCCTACAGTTGGTAGAGGCTGTAACAGGCACGTACAGGTGTGTGTGTGTCTGTGTGTGTGTGTGCACATGAGGCGTGGTCTAGCAGGATTAGATGCTTCTGTGTTTGACCTTGAGTGAAAAGGAACGCAGCTTTTTAAGCTAATCTGTTTCAGGAGGCTCCACTGTAGCGGTCCATAATGCTCTCCTGTGGCCTACTGTATGCTCACACACACACCCACACACACACACACACACAGGTATGCTTAAAGATCAAGATCTGTGTTTTGGGAGGTTTATTGAATTTTAATCAGCCTGAAGATAAGATTATCTTGTGTGTGTGTGTGTGTGTGTGTTTTTTACCTGTATGTGTGTGTTTCAGTTCGCCTGCCGGCCTTCAGCCGTTCCACAGCCACCTTGTGTGGGGATTTCCTCGGTCATTGTCACAGGTCATACTCTGCATTATACTCCGTTCGCTGATGTTAATGTGGGATTTTTTAAGACCTAAACGCGACCAAACTCAACACACTTTAGTTTTAAACAGTGTGTCAATATCCGCTGGCTGCACGTCGATACACAATGACCTCCGTCCTTTGTACACACACGTTGTTTTCTTACACTTGAGCATGTAAGTGAAAGGTAAACCTACTGAGATTGATACCACTCTCATGTCTGTCTGCTGAATGTTAAACTCTACAGCCAGCAGCCGGTTAGCCTAGCTTAGCACAAAGACTGGAAACAGAGGGAAACAGCTAGCCTGGCTCTGCCTGAAGGTAAAAAATACCAGCGGCTCTGAATCTCACTAATTAACCCGTTATATCTTTAATCTTTAATCTGTACAAAAACAAGTACAAACAACAAGTTGTGGTTTATGAGGAGTTAGGGAGTTTTTTAGTTTAGTTTTAGCGGCCTTTTAAAGAAACGTTTGAAGGCCGGTACCTGTTGCACGGCAACCAGCAGACACAGCAGGAAGTTACTGGTCCCAACAAAGAAATAGTTCGGCACATAACCCTCCATAAAACTGTGATTTTTCGATTTCACACTTTTTTGTATCTAGCATGTTAAATGCTGAGCTTTAAAAGTGTTGGTAAGTGGATATTTTTTACCTTTGGGCAGAGCCAGGCTAGCTGTTTCCGGTCTTTGTGCTAAGCTACACTAAGCTAACCGGCTGCTAGCTGTAGCTTCATATTTACAGTATGAAGCTACAGTTTTTGTCGGACTTTGGATGGAATTGTTTTGAATTCGTCATGTCTCTGCTGTCTCTGCTGATTAGAAGCCCGGTTACACATACACGTGTTTCTCTAAGCGTTTTCTTGTTCACATGACATTCAAGTATTCAGGTTACTGCAGAAAATCAGCTGTAACGCAGTTATTTCAGTGTAAACACACTGAATTAGTTACAGAAGCTGGTGAAACAGCAGCTGCAGTGTGGGAGGGTTTCTGTAAGAAACGCGGCTGGAAACTCAGGTTACCTACTGAAGGAATAATAGTGAAGTGGGGTGATACAGAGAGGCTTTCACCACAGGTATGCAGTGCTCTGTCAACCTTTCAGTGTGTGTGTGTGTGTGAAGGTCAAATTCCACACACAAATTCCTACATCCATCTTGCATCCAGTTTAGTCCAGTTTATGTTCTCCTGACTAACTTTGTCTCTTTGGTTTTTTTTGTCCTTTCTCCTCGCCATCTCCTCTGTCTCTCTCTCTCTCTGCCTGTCTCTCTCTCTCTGCCTGTCTCTCTCTCTCAGGACCCAGCTGGTATCTTTGAGCTGGTCGAACTGGTTGGAAATGGCACCTACGGGCAGGTCTACAAGGTAAGACTTAATATTCTCCCACTCCTGTGCTGCCACGTGTGTGTGACGCTTCCTTTTACGAACAACGTACAAAAACAATGTACTGTCCTTTAGTTTATAATGAAACTTTCAAGGGGTCAGAAACTTTTGAATGCCACTGAAACAATTTTAATGTCAAAACCATTCATTTCTCAGTGTTATTTCTCAGAGTTAAGTTAAGTTAAACGTTGATGGTCTTTGCAGTTTGCAGCAAAAACAATAACAGAGAAGCTTAATTGTCATATTGAGTACATTAGGTCTATTAATGGGTTTTGATGGGTATTTTCACATTGATAAACCTGCACAAAAGGCAAAAAATCCCTTTATTTTAACCTTTCATGACTCAACCCCTTATAAATCCCTTAAAAATCCATGCTAGCTAAATCATGTTCACATTATCATATAAAATAGCTTTTGCACGTGCCACTTCCTTTATATCTGAAAATGTAACCTCTACAGCAGGTGTCAACGACGTTCTGTAGCCTGTTTTTTTGCAGGTGCACAGTATTTTAAAGTCATTTTGACACCGCCCTCTTGAGCTTTGAAGTTTTTCTTATTTACGTCGACACACCACATTTTCTCAGCAAAATGCACAAACTGCTCGCTCTCCTCCTGCAACGAGCCCGAAGTCTGTGGTCCGACTGAGCTGAAAAGGCCTGCTAGCTTTGCTCGCTGTGTTGCATGCAAACAGGTGCAACGTGGTCTCCTCCCTGCCAGGTTTTACAGCACCTGCGCTGTTGTAGGGAAGCTCAAAGACCACTCAGCAACAACTGAGCGCTGTGACATATTATTGTATCATCATGCTGGTTCAACATGGGACCACCACAGGATATGGCTTTACATGCTGGCATGCCGCTATAGGATCATGATAGGTTATAAAACTTGCAGATAGCCAGAAATAAGTATCTGCAATGCCTTGTTCGGCCTTGTTTTTGTGCTGCAATGTGAGCGCTGCTTTACTTGTTTGAGGTTTGGTATTTTAAATGAGGGATTCATTTAGATTTAATGGAGAAATTCTGGACATTTCATGGATCTTATACTGTGTTTTGGCGTGTAGAGTGTCTCCTGCGCATAAGATGTTTGAAAACTGTGAATTGAGATTTGTTGTCTCAGTAGGAAGTCTCTTCATCCTCTCCTCCTCCTCCTCCTCCTCCTCTGACTCCGCCGTGAGCTCAAAGAAACAATTACATTTTTGACCAAAACTGAAGTTACTACTGACTTTCTCCTTTTGTGAGGCAGCGGAAGACGCCCACACAGACTGTAACACACTGTGTGTGTGTGGGCTCTCACTTTGAAAGCAATTAACACACTCAAACACGTCTGCTGATACACAAAGAGAGACGCACACACAGCCTCGACGCATTCACTCCGACTGCTGGATGTCCGGTATCGATCTGCTGTTTCAGCAAGGTGACGCCTCCTTCGGTGAAATGATTGATAGAATGAGATTAAAGCAAACTGTGGTCGATCACAAAGCATGGTGGGTAAATTAAGACAATAATAACACACACCGAAAGAAATGTCAGCTCATGAAAGACACACTTTCTTATTAAAGTGGAAACAAACAGACATTTTTCGCAATATATAAGACATAATATAAGCAATATAAAACAAATGCCAGTGCAAAGGAGAGCCGCTATAGGAGGGTTTGGTAATAATTATAAATGTACATAATCAGGATATTATATAAAGAGTCCATGAGTCTGGGATGAGACCTGTAGTTTAAGAAACACTATGCCAGAAAAACAAACACCAGAGCTGTACCCATTTTTAGCTAAGTGTACTTTTGGTGTATTGTGGTATGTGTATGATATTGTATTTCTATATCTACAGTGTATTGTGGTTTTATGGTACTGAAAGCTGTATGTTTTAGCAATAGCTAAGACCTCTCTGTGCAGCACATCAGTTTCATGCTCTGTATTGGAATTTATGTTAAACTGCATCGTCCCTATCAAATAAATTCAAATAAAAACAGGAAAAACAGAGCTGCTGTGCACTCAGTAGAAGACTCCCTGGGCTGAGCTAGAAATTAATTGGAATTAATTAATTTAAAGTGTCTCAATTTTGCCTATAATTAGTACCAAATTAAATAATTTGTTCCAGGAAACTTTCAATTACATGTCAGTTGCTTCTCAGGAAAGCCTTGTGAAACTAAAAGAAAGTATTACCCAATAATTTCCCCTGAAATGAAGGGGAGGAAAAGTTCAAGTGTACTGGAGTGAATATACTTAGGTGTGATTTCTTGACCCAGAGCAGAATATTTAACGTTGTCCAGCTGCTTTCGAACCGTTGTTCTCCCCTCTGGGCTGCTGACGCCTCCCCTGCTGGCTCACACTTTTACTGATCTTTCACAGCTACAGATAGTGAGCAAGCAAGAGAAAAGACAGTTCTTTCTCTCAGTTCTTGGAGAGAGTTGAAGCATAAATTATGCTTAAAGTTTACATTTTACTGCAGGCATTTAGCTGCTGCGGTAATGTAGAGTTTGCTATCTTGCTAAGCAGCACGTTTGCAGCTTAGGTGTGTAAAAACTCGGCCACAAGCTTTGACCAATGAGGAGCCAGCGCCAGCTGGCTGAGAGTTTTTCCTGGATTTGATTAATTTACAAAGTGGAGTTTATTCAATTTGCTGTATTGATTGAAGCTCCAGCAAGCTTTGTCTCTAAACGTCTCTCTAATTTTATCGCACTGTACTGCTGTCATTGTTAATCGGAATGAGTTTTTAATATAAATTAACAACCACATCAGAGACCTTTTCATGTCAGAAACAACTCATGATGCTGGCGGCTTTAAACAGAGAAAATATGTGATGTACAATAACTTAGTTTGGACATCGGGATGGTCAGAATAAGTTTCATGCTTGTGTGTGCTGGGAGAAAGTAGACATGATAACTTGGAGAGGATATAATGAAGGTTTGACACATTTATCTTGTCTTCGTTTGTCAGAACTTTACTGTTAATTGACTCCTATGCTGGAGGCATTTAGGCGTCGACTCTGAAGCACAGATCTGGTTTAAAAGCCCTCCAGCAGCACCTCCTCCCTTATTCATGCCTCATTTTCATGCCACTCCCGGCAGCTGGAAGGCTTTTGTTCTGAATCAGATGCAAACACATGATGTATACGGAAGTGTTTGACTTAGCTCAGAATGCAAATTCACTGCTCTATACAAACGGCTCTGAGTCTATTTCTGCCTCTCTGATGTTCCTGGGAATATTTCACTCTTTTACTAGAAAACCTGGGGTTTCTTGCTGTGAATGAAGTTGGATTTGTAACACAAAACTGCACAGAATTAATCCTAAAATGAAGTTTATCCTGTTTTTCTGATGTCATTCTTTCATATATGCAGATTGTTTGGGAATGTATCTTTGAGGTGGACAAAATGCAATGCCAACCACACAGAATCATTTGATTTTCAGCCTTTCAGAATATCCTCTTTAAATGCCGGCCTGAGCTTATTGCTGCGAGCCGTGATCGGGCAGGAGAGGCCATCACATGCAGCCATTTTGGGTTTTTGTTTTAGTGGTTTGGATCTTTGATGTGAGACGTTCTGTGCCGCCTTGTTCACTCATTACTCCACCTGTTAAACGCTGCTCTGCTCTCTGGTTTGGGGATGGAGGCTTGCAACCCTGATTAAACATTTTGTTGATCCGTCTGCAGTTTTCTTTTCCAGATTTTGCACTCTGCTTCCTTCACACGTGCTGTTTGTGCAGCTGATAGTTAGAGATGGGAAAGGTTTCGGGGGTTTTCTGAAGACAGAGTTTGTTGTGTGAGGTGTAAATTTACTGTGAACAATATGCCATTATATCCACTAGATTTGGGCTTAATTACCTTGAACGACGGACTTTGACTGACCTCCGTGTTTGTTTTGTTTTCAGGCACCTCTGTATGGTCAGATATATCATAACCATAACGTCTATGTGACATGAGCACAGCTAGTAGCACGAAAAGCAATTAAATGAAAAGTTGCTTCTCTCCTCTTTCTATCTGTCCTTCTGCTGCTCTCTCTCCTCTTCTCGCTTTCCTTCTATTGCTTTCTCCGAGTATTTTCTGCCTCCGGAGCTGCGGAGTCTCGACCTGTGGTTGCGGAGCTACGGAGTCTGGATCTGGGGTTGCGGAGCTAC